>JAXCGZ010020928.1:77500-95000 GCA_037179515.1 Halocaridina rubra | reverse complement strand
GAACGTGTGAACGGGGTATTTGGTTGTCGAACACGTTTGTCGAACGTGTTCGACAACCAAATACCCCATTCACACGTTCGAACATCACTTCAAACACTTGTCTGTCGAACCGCGTTCGACGAACCGTTTGACCGTATAAACCCCACTTTACTCAGCAAATCCTTCTTTCTTTCTTTCTTAGAGATAGGGGTGTTCGACATTCGATCATTCTCTCTTTTCTCTTACTCTGGATTTTTTTTTCTACTTTGATATGGGTGGCTTCTATCCAAGTGAGGAACTGAGTGACCTCTATATTCTTTAATTCACTCAGTCATTCTCTCCTACTCGGTATTTTCCATTTGTTATCCTTTTCTTTTTTATCAGGAATTGGGAAACAAAATTAAAGCGTCCAAGTTCCCTAGTGTTTAAATAAAAACACTAAGATGTAGATAATTAAAGTCTGATATGTTATTAACAGAAATAATTGTAGTAGTAGTAGTAGTAGTAATAGTAGTAGTGAATATTGTTACGATAAGACTATATATGCTGTATAAGCTGAGGAAGAATTTGCGTATCTGATTTGGTTTTCTCTAAGGAGAATCTGTCTACTTTAGACCTTCAGTACTAGAGTTTGCAATGTGTAGTCACCGTGGCTTAAGCAATACCGTCTGCGACTCTGAGGCGTCAGGTCGAGGGTTCGCGCCCCGTCACGGTCAGAGGTTAGTAAGGGCATGCACTCAGGGTAAGGATTACATCTGCCAAAACAAGTCCTTCGCAAGTAGGCAACCGTCCTAGCCCTTGGTAGAAAATGGAGTCCGTGACGTAAAACCGGAGCGCACTACAATTTGCAATGTCTTAGCTCACTGATTAAGTGTTAAGGTTCTAATCTATTCAAGGGGCAAAAATATATTTCAGGATTTCACAAAGTATAATGTACATTTGGTCATTGTAAAGGGCTTTGATCTAAAAGAAAAAACGAGTCAGGTTGGGGAGAGAGAGAGTAAAATGAACATGCACATTTAGTATAGCGCGTTCATTCCCTAGCTCCAGAAATTAGCTGAAAGGTTTCTCTCTTCTCTTATCCCTTTGGATGCAATGTTGGTAATGCCTAAGTACATTGCTTATTTCCAGATATTTGTAGAAAGATTATGAGTTTCACCTTGCTCTCTACATTTGCAGTGATGACTTTCCTTGATATGAAGTCTTTTTTGGCTTTTTATCAAAAGAGTAAGTTGATATATATATATATATATATATATATATATATATATATATATATATATATATATTATATATATATATATATATATATATATATATATATATATATATATATATATATATATATACACGGCTCCATCCCGCTTGTGAGAGGGATAGCAGAGTCAAGAAACACGAATTCACCACGATCCAACACATCCATCAATTACTCCTCTTAGCTCCTTGGGGATAAAGGATTGCCACATTTTCCTCCTCATCACCAACCTTGGGTCATCCACAAGGTAGGAGGGTAAGGGTATTTTGTAGTGAGGATAGACAGCTGAGGCCTTTTTACTTCCAACGTTTCTTCGCATGGCAACTCCCCTCACAATTCACTGTACTAGCAGGAGCGAGAAATCTCTTTGGTCTGCATCACCTGTACACAATCTTTCACCATTCTTCCCTGCTCCGCTGACATTTCACATGCATCCAATGCCTTTTTCACGTCATCCATCCAACTCATTCTAGGTCTCCCTTTTGGCCTTACTCTAATCACTTTTGCACTCTACACACTCTTCGTATAGTCTTTCTTCACTCATCCTTTCCACGTGTCCAAACCAACTCTATACTCTCTGATCTAACCTATCCAACGGCTTTCTTTCGACATCCGTTCTCTGTGTGACCTCCTCATTTCTTACTCTATTCTTTATACACCATTTCGTTCAACTTGTTCTTTTCATCCTCTCTTGTATTCCAAGTCTCTGCTCCATGCAATGCTGTCGGCACAATCACACCTTCTTAATGACCTTTTCTTTGCATTCATTCCAAAATACATCTTTCTCATCGCACTTTTCAAACCATATAAACATTTACGCGCTTTCTTCACTCTATGACTTAACTTCTTCAAGCATCTCCTTATTCACTCCTACTTTCAATCTGCCAATATAAATACTCCTCGACTTCACTTTTATCAATATTCACCAGCAGTTTCATTTTATCAAACCTAACAAATTCAGTCACGAAATTATATCAGCCACCAGTGCTCTGTTATCTGCGAATAGCAACTAATTCTATTTCTACAACTTTTCATACTCACCCACTGCTTCCAAGCCTCTGTCTAATACTCTTTCACTTACTTCCCTTACCATTTCATCCATATATACTTCTTATACAATCATGGCAACATTACACAACCTTGAAGTAGCCCTACATTCAACTAAAACCAATCATTCATACCATTCCTGACTCTAACATATGAAATTTATGCAAATACTTTTGAAAGAATGCAACAAAATTCCACTTATTCCATACAGTCGTAACACACTCCACAAACCCTCTCTATCTACCCTGTCATACGATTTCTCTAAGTCCACAAAAGCCCAAAATGTGTCCCTACTTTTCTATAAGAACTTCTCACACACCTGTTTTACTACAACACCTGATCCACACATCCTCTTCCTCTCCTGACCCCACACTGTTCTTTCCCAACTACTCTCTCAATACCTCTCCTAATCCTCTCGATTTACATGCATCCATGCACATACATACTTACTTACATTCAGACAGACAGGCAGATATACATACATACATACATAGCGTTAATAAAACTTCTGCAGTGCTGCAGATGATTTCCAAATAATAGCAAAGTCTAATTACAATCATCACCATCATTTCGCATCATTGATGCCATTAACAGTTGTGAATGAGTTAATTATCATTATAGAGTGAATCATTGAGTCTAATGTTGACATTAAAGCAAAACATGATTTTTTTCTAATAAAGCTCAGACTTTTGTTTGATTATGGAATGGAAATATGGCAAATGCGCGTGTGAGTGGCCATGTATGTGTGTGTGTGTGTAAAAGAGAGAGAGAGAGAGAGAGAGAGAGAGAGAGAGAGAGAGAGAGAGAGAGAGAGAGAGAGAGAGAGAGAGAGAGAGAGAGAGAGAGAGAGAGAGAGAGAGATTCGGCATATGAATATGTGCGTATATGTAAGTGCATGTACATATGTGTGAGTGTGTGTGTCTGTGTGTGTGTGTGTGTGTGTGTGTGTGTGAGAGAGAGAGAGAGAGAGAGAGAGAGAGAGAGAGAGGAGAGAGAGAGAGAGAGAGAGAGATAGAGAGAGAGAGAGAGAGAGAGAGAGAGAGAGAGTCTGACTGCCTTCAATAGATATGAAGCTTTGCTTTAATAAAGCAATATGTTCCTTGGCGTGTGAAATTGCAAAATGGCGGCATAAAGGCACAATGAAGATATAATTCCACGTTCTGGTGTCCAAGATATGCGACGAATAATAGAAATTTTGCGTTAATAAGAAAATAAAGCTAAAAATAAGATGTAAAAAGAAAATTATAATACCGCTTAAATATATATATATATATATATATATATATATATATATATATATATATATATATATATATATATATATATATATATATATATATATATATATATATATATATATGATCGATGATGATGTCACTGACTCTCTTTCCTATCAAGATGTTTGTTACTCTCTCTCTCGCATGGGTAAGCATGTTTGTTTACGTTCCTGATATTTTCATGGTTTTTCGTGTTTTCTAAACTGCCTTTATGTATTTTATGTACCTCTGTGACCCTGTGAAGTGTTTTAGAACAATGAAAATGTGTCTCTTAAGTTTTTGAATTTATGAACTTAGTTTTATTTTAAGTTAAGATAATCAAATTTTCCCGTGAAGGGCTCACATTTATTTTTTTTCAAATTCTGCGCATGCGCAGTAAGAACATCTACAAGCGCTGCCAGTGGCAAAAGTATTTTAATCTTAGTGTTTTGTATTTTTCATATTATAATGTCTTCTACTGAAAACCTAGTGTCTTTGGAAAACCCTACTTGGGAATTCCTCAATGATAATTATACAAAAACTGAATTACAAAATCACTGTCGGGAAATAGGTATCACAAGGGTCTGGCACACGAAAGATAAACTCATTGATATGATTCTTGAAAAGCATAGATCGTCACTAACAAACGATTCAGAGAGTAATGTTAATAACTGTGAATTAGCTCCTCAAGAGGAAATGAGAGACATTGAAGAGATGAGAGAGAGAATAAAAGTCAGAGATCTTGTTATCGATAAACTCACAATCACAGTCAACAAGTTCACTGGAAGAACAAGTCGGGTTACTTCAGGGAACATACAACTCACAGCAGACGACACCGGAACCGCAGGGTGTAACCCCTACCCGGCCCCTACCAGAGGGAAGCCTGCTTCTGGGTGACACAAACCTCTCCCCTGTTCGTATGTCAGACTTGAACCAACAATGCTCCGTTCAAACTATAGAAGGAGCTAATATAGATCTCATAAATTGTTGGGTCTCAGAGAAACTTCGATGGGCTCCTAAATATTGCATCTTATACTGCGGTATTCAAGACATCCTTAATGGGTCTCAGCCTGTGGATATCCTTGATAGATTGGGTTCTCTCATAACCGATCTCAAGGAGGTGAACGAGGAGATGAGCATACACATATGTGAAGTAGCACCTGTCCTTAGAGTCGAAGAGTTCGATGAAAAGATCAACTATTTCAATAATCAACTAGCAACTTGGAGTGAGACCAATGGGGTTTCAGTTATCAAGACTAATCTGCAGTTCAGGCTTGGTACCGGCGACGTTGATCGGATGTGTTATGATAAGGGGGATGCTCTCAACAGATTTGGCATCATCAGGTTATTGAACATAATTGCTAAGCAATGCCCATTCTTCAAACTAAGCAACAACTGGGAAGAAATCATATACCAAACCATACCTACTACATATGCTTCTGTATTGCAGCGGCAACAACGACCGGTCACGGCCAATAACGACAGTCAAAATAACACATACAGGAACAGAAACTACGACCGGCATCGCCAGCTCCCCTCAATAAGAAATAATAATGAAATCAGAAACGTCTCTCAAGAAAGTAGCAACGATCAGCATTCTAGAAGGGATCCTCAACAGCATTCGGATGGACGTCATACCCGGGATTTTCGTCATCAGAATCGTCAAATCCCACCTGGTATTCGAAGATGGAGACGAGACTCGAGGATGAATCACAGTCTCTACGATCTCGACCAACCACGGCGCTACCCCCAGCGTCCCCGGGCGAGGGAGAAATTGCAGCACCTCTACAGTCGTCGACAGCCCTGTTCAAACTGTGGGGAAATAAACCATGATCTTTCCCACTGTTGGTTTAACTATAGACTTAAATGTGGTCACTGCCGTGAACATGGCCATAAAACAAGATTATGTCCCTTAAATATATAGCAATCACATTGTAATACAGGCTTATTGAAACATTTCATAAATATACAACACATCAATGCACAATCACTTTTGGGTAATTTCGACAATATTGCACTAATGATCAGAGAAAATAACGTGGATATAATGTGTGTTTGTGAAACTTGGCTCCTATACAATATGCAGTCTGGTTTTGTTGCTATACCTGAGTATTCTTTTTATCGATTTGATGGCGGTAGGGGTGGGGGTGTATGTAAGAAATCATCTAACAGTCTCCCTATTAAAGACCCCTGAAGTGGAGCGACCTCCTCATCTCGAAGACATTTGGTTGACTGTTCAGAGTAGGAAATTCCCTTCATTCATCCTGGGATGTGTATATAGACACCCTCATGCACTCAACGACACCTTTGATTACATCTCCGAGGTATTTCGGTCGGTCTGTTTGAGGAGCAAACCTCTCATTATTATAGGCGACTTCAATGATAATCTCCTTCTTCCTAATAATAAAATGGGGAAATTAATTCAATCCCTCCACTTAAATCAGCTTGTGAATAAAGCAACCCGTATCACCGCTAATTCCTCCAGCCTAATTGATCTTATAATTACCAATACACCTAGTTTTATAGTTCACCACGATGTCTTACCTTGTCCTGTAGGAGACCACGAGCTTCTAATAGCTACAGTTAATGTCAGGAAGGAAAAGAGACTGCCAATTGTTAAAACTTTCCGATCTCTTGAGAATTATTCTCAAAATTGTTTCTGCGACACTCTTCTTAATGAATACAACATTTTAAATTCAATACTAACTACAGATCGTGTAAATTATCAAGTTTCTACTTTTACTGATGTTTTTACGAGATGTTTAAATGAATGTGCCCCTCTTACAACCAAAGTCATGACACGCCCTCCTGCCCCGTGGATTGACTCTCAGTTAAAAGAGCAAATGAAAAGGAGAGATGACCTCCTAAGGCAATTTAAATCTGATAGACAAAACTCCGAGTTGGAAAGAGCCTATAGAAGAGAAAGAAACCTTACTAAAACAATGTTGTCCGAAAAGAAGAAAAATCATTTCAGGGAAGAATTTTCCAAGTATAGGGGAAATATCAAAGGAACTTGGAATGTTATAAAAAGAATAATTCCTGCAAATAAGGAAATCTTAGAAAATTCTGACCTTCCCAGTGATAATGTGGAAAAGCGAGTGAATGATTTTAATAAGTATTTTGCTGAAATAGGTAAGTCCACATATGAAAAGTCCCAAGATAATAATGACTTGATTATTAATCAACCACATAATTGCCAGCCTCCAGCTGAAAGAAATATTATCAATAATTTTAGACCGCACCCAATCGATTTAGTCACACTTATTCTTATCATAAAGAACCTCAAACCAACAAACTCTTGTGGTTCCGATGGGATACAACTTCGCTTCCTAATTGACTCATTGCCAGTTACAGTATTTTTCATTTTAGTCATTGTTAATACATCCATTGTTACAGGCATTTATCCTAACCTCTGGAAGCATCCCTATATCATCCCCGTTTTTAAGAGTGGAGATACTAATAATGTTGAAAATTATAGGCCAATCTCTCTTCTCAGCATTCTGTCTAAAATACTTGAGAAGGTAGTTGCCACCCAGTTAATAAATTTCCTTGAATCAAATTGTCTATTATGTGAAGAACAACACGGTTTTCGGCCTAAACTTTCGACCGAGACGGCCCTACTTAAAATTACTGATAAAATTTATAGTAATATTGAAAATAAAAAAATATCACTTTTATTATTGTTAGATTTGTCTAAAGCATTTGACAGTGTACACCATCAAATTCTAATGAGAAAACTTTCCAAAGTTCATATTGACTCATTTTGGTTCGAAAATTATCTGAAAGATCGAATTCAATCAGTTCGAATGGGCTCGACTCTCTCTTCTTCTTTAGATATCAGTTTTGGCGTTCCTCAGGGTTCAATTTTGGGTCCTCTGCTTTTCCTAATATATGTTAATGATTTACCTCAATTTATAAGAGATTGCCTACTTGTTATGTATGCTGATGACACCCAGATTATGCTTACTGGTGACATTGATAGAATTCCTGAAATCTTAAAAAGGGCTGAAGATATATTAAACTGTGCCAAAAGTTATTTTAACAGTAATGGTCTTTTACTGAACGAAAATAAAACTAAATTTGTTATTTTTGGATCAAATCAATACCTGTCCCGCATTCCTGAGAACATCAGTATAAATTTCAACAATGTTTCACTCTTCCCATCTAATAAGGTTAAAAATCTAGGAGTTATTATGGACAGTACCATGACATTTAATTTTCATATCGATGAACTACATAAAAAAGTGAACGGGACCCTTATTTACTTGAACAGAGTCTATGAAAGATTCGAGCCTGATTGTAGGGTAATTGTAGTACAAACATTAATTTTAAGTATTCTCAACTACTGTCTGAGTGTTTGGGGTTCCACGACTAAAACCCAGATGTTACGAGTGAAAAGGCTCCAGAATTTTGCTGCAAGAGTTGCCATAGGGGGGGTGCATAAATATGATCACGTGACTCCCCTCTTTGAGAGATTGGGTTGGCTAAGGATGGACATGAAGTTCATATATAATATCTGTCTTTTAGTTTTTAAAATAAATCATGGAATATTACCGGAATGGCTCTTCTCATTGCCAACAGTTAATCAAGTGCGTATCAATAACGTCAACACCAGATATCAGAATTCTTTTTACGTGCCCAGAACTTCCACTGATATTGGGGCAAGAGCCTTAAATGTAATGGGCCCGAGACTTTGGAACTCTTTACCCGCAAACTTAAGAAGCTGCCTAACATTACCCTCACTTAAATCTCATCTTTTAAATCACCTACTTAATAAGTGATTTTAGTCTCATTATTATCCTCCCATTGGGTAGACGAAGTGTATGTATGCTTATTTTAATGTGTAAATATTTTGATTTTGTGCTTTGCAAATTTCATTTGTTTTATTTTGACATTTTACATTGTAATTTGTAATTAGATTAATTATCATGTAATAGCCATTTTTGATGGAATAAAATTTTTGACTTTGACTTTGACTTTGACTTTGATATTCGATATATAATGTTTCTTCAAGCATGTGTATATTATGCAGTTTTCTCCCATGCCATTTGTGAAAAAAAAAAAAAAAAAAAAAAAAAAAAATATATATATATATATATATATGTGTGTGTGTGTGTGTGTGTGTGTGTGTGTGTGTGTGTGTGTGTGTGTGTGTGTGATTACCTAATTGTGTTTACGGGAAAGAGCCCAAAGCTCGTATCTTCCCGTCTCCTCATCGGTTCCATTTTATACTTAGTGATACTTGTCATACCTGTCCTTAAAACTATGGATTGAGATAGCATTAACTACCTCCTCGCTTAGCGAATTCCAATTATCAACTCTGTGTGTGTGTGTGTGTGTGTGTATGTGTGTGTGTGTGTGCGCTTACATTCAAAAGAAGAGAAAAAACTAATATGCAAAACAGATAAAGAATTATTTTCCAATGAGTGAAATATTTTTAGCAGAAACCAGAATATTAAAAAGTACATCAGTTTACATACACAAACGCTTATACTCACTTCTGCGTAAATAAACGCATCCACACATATATTTAAGAATTAAAAGCGTGCACACATATTTTCACATATGCACATCAAAACATACACATACGTAATCGTACATAAAACACAGACACACTATCGTACACATATTTTCATGAACACTAAATACCGCATACACACCTAATCACACACATATGCGTGCTCTGCATAATACACATATACACAAACAAACATAACAACATATACACGTGGTCAAATAATTTTTAGAACATTAAAAACGCACACACATCCACATTGAGACATACATGAACGTACATAAACATAGGTACAGTTCATCACAATCATGCGCACATTAAACACATGCACAACCAAGCATACATGCACATTATATACATAGACAACCATAAACACATACATTAGAAACATACTTAGCCTATACAACCAAACAACATTAAAAACACAAACACATAAATACAGATTAATGTACATTAAAAATGTATATCCGACCATACACACTCGTATGTTAAAGGAAACATACAGTCATAAACAAACACATAAATATATATATATATATATATATATATATATATATATATATATATATATATATATATATATATATATATATATATATATATATATGCAGTCGCCGTGGCTCAGGCGGTAGCGTTCGCGACTCTGAGGCGTCAGGTCGAGGGTTCACGCCCCGTCACGGTCTGAGGTTAGCAAGGGCATGCACTCAGGGTAACGATTACATCTGCCAAAACAAGTCCTTCGCAAGAAGGCAACCGTCCTAGCCCTTGGTAGAAAGGGGAATCCGTGACGTAAAACCGGATATATATATATATATATATATATATATATATATATATATATATATATATATATATATATATATATATATATATATATATATATATGAATAACCAACCGCATTTCGGAAAACACATATACAATCATAAACACCTACATTAAAAAACTTACAAACATGTTCACGCACACACACATACAAACGTACATTAAATAAACAAAAAACAAAACGATTCCCAATTATTTTCCATCAAACCAAACTCTCTCCGAGTTTGACATAAAAACTAAACAAGTTTTTCTCCAAATTGTCTCTTTTTTTTGTATTTATTTTTTCGTTTATTTATTTATTTTTTCATTTGTTTGTTTGTTTGTTTTTGTTAACTGTCTCGTTAAATGTGACCCTTGCTTGTTTTGGGGGAGAAAATTGGAGGATAAAATACAATATAAAAAAGAATTAAAATGAACAAACATATTTATATACCGGTATATATATATATATATATATATATATATATATATATATATATATATATATATATATATATATATATAAAATTAATAAAAAGAATTATATATATATATATATATATATATATATATATATATATATATATATATATATATATATATATATATATATATATATATTAATAACACTGAACTGTTAACATACAGTCTAAAATGGTAGGAAAAGCCCAATAAATAAAACAACGAAAATGTATATATATAAAGTACTTATTAATTTCGTGACCTAAACTGGTCACCTACGTGACCAGTTTAGGTCACGAAATTAATAAGTAATTTATATATATACATTTTCGTTGTTTTATTTATTGGGCTTTTCCTACCATACATACATATATATATATATATATATATATATATATATATATATATATATATATATATATACATATATGTGTGTGTGTGTGTTTGTGTGTGTGTGTGTGTGTGTGTGTGTATGTTTTTTTTTTCACAAGGAAACTGCAATGTTAACAATACCATTATCCACGAAAAACGTTTTTGAGCCACCGAGGAATTGAACTCTCGCCGCATTCTACACATTCTTGCCACCATTACCGACTGAGCCACTTGTTCCGGTTTTACGTCACGGACTCCCTTTTCTACCAAGGGCTAGGACGGTTACCTTCTTGCAAAGGACTTGATTTGGCAGATGTAATCTTTACCTTGAGTGCATACCCTTGCTAACCTCACACCGTGACGGGGCGCAAACCCTCGACCTGACGCCTCAGAGTCGCGGACGCTACCGCTTGAGCCACGGTGTCTACTGAGCCACTATGGCATATAAAAATTTGCATATCACAACAAAGTCAGATCAAACGTGCATTTTTCACAACGTTCTTATACCAACTTATTATAGCTGTAGGTAGAAATTAAGCCTATACATTTACACTTTGGACATACAAATGTAATAGGTTGATAAACGAAGAACGGGAAATATGCTTGCTTAATCTGGTTGGCTTTTGATATGCAGATATTTCTCTGAATATCATAACCCAAATCCCTAAGAAGATCCTGAAGAGAAATTTGAATAGAATCTATGTGTAGCACAAATAACAAGGGCGTATAAAAGGAGGAGGATAAGAAAGTTTAGCGACCCTTAATGAAAGTCTAAAACGCTGAAGACTATTAGGAAAATTCGATTAATATCTCTTTAGAGTATGAGACATTTTCCAGAATACTGACTGACCGTTGTGTAAATTGTATATGTGTATGTTGTGTGTGTGTGAATACATGTGCATGTTTTCCTATTTGTATTTACCAATCTGTGCTTGAGAGAGAGAGAGAGAGAGAGAGAGAGAGAGAGAGAGAGAGAGAGAGAGAGAGAGAGAGAAATATAAAAATGAGAATACAAGTCATAAAAAAATCATTCAATAATGATACACTTATATATTTTTATAAGTATTTTATTTTTTAATAAGTTACATATTTTCATCTATTAATTTACATATCAGATACACTATCTATCTTTATATTTGTTGTTTTTCATTTATCTATTTAATAATTAAATGGTTGTCAGTAGAGTACCTATATACTGAGAGTGTAGCGCTGTGGAAGGTACGGGGCGCGCGGGGCCGGCCGCCATTTTCCCTCGAATTAGCTATCACTCCCATTCATGGCATGACTACAAGTACAGCTCAGTATATTACACCTCCAAGCTTACGTAGTTATGAAAATGATGGGGAGTTCCTCCATAAAAAGTTTCAAAGCTTCCATAAATCTGAATCAGAGGTCAGAAAAATAAATTTCACTCAAGTAACATAGAGAGATTCTTTGTACAACCTTATTGGCTACTGTATTCACAGACAGTATAAAAAAAAACACGGAGACCACATGTGGTGAGCGCTTGGAAGAGTTAATGACATCAGACAATCGGACACCTCATGAAGCAGCAGATTTGACTTTCCCAAAAGAATATAACTATGTCTAATAAAGCATAAGATATGCTGCATAAAGTGGAGGTTATGTTTAATATTAATAATAATAATAATAATAATAATAATAATAATAATAATAATAATAATAATAATAAAATAATAATAATAATAATAATAATAATAATAATAATAATAATAATAATAATAATAATAATAATAAACCTTTATTTCCATTATACAATGGGTATTCTGTTACAAATCTAGGAATACACACATAAGTAAAGGTCAAGGTAAAGGTTGCCGGCTTTCAGTTCCGATATCCATCTAAGATGCTCCTCAGAAAGTCAGCCGGGGCAAGCCCCAACCCCCCACTGTAGTGCACAGCCACAGCAGTAACGTCCCAGTAAACAATTTAAACTCTCGGCCTCGGACGAGAATCGATCTGCCACCTCGTGAATGCGAAGCCAGAGCGCTACCACTGTACTAGCCATGGAGTTTAGGAAAAGTAAGTGAGTTACCTGAAGGAAATATTGATGGGCGAAGCAGTAAAATTAACCCAAGAATATGATATTCCAAAATCTGTCACGACCTTAAAAAAAAAAAAAAAGCCTGAGCAATTTCACCAATTCTCGTTTTTGCATTTATACTGTAAAAGAATTAGTGAAAAACAAACAAAATAAACACACACAAAAAAGCAATATAGAACTTAGTAGTAAGAGCATAGCCATGAGGAAAATAGTGCAGAATATAAAGTGATCCTCAGGGCCTCTCAGTGCTGCTGTCATACAGTATATATTGTAATAATTTACTGTGGAATATTTCCATTAATATATTGAGAGTAACTTCTCATTATTATCTTCTACTCTTATATTATGCTTTGATCCGTTTTTACAACAACTCTCATCAGCAAATTCAAATTCAAATTCAAAATATTTATTGACATAATAGGCAATTACAATAAATGGAGTTTGTTAGGAAGCTAACAAGCCCGCCCCACAACTATAAAAAATAAATAAATAAATATTTGTTCTTCAAAGCAAGCAATAATGACAATCAGCACCACACAAGAGACACGAGAGCATATACGCAGACAGTCATCGCGTGGCACCGTGCCAGATACCGGAGCACGAGGTTGGATGGAAAATGGCACCCTATCTTGGAGTTGTCGGAAATTTTTTTTTTTTTAAGGATGGGATAGGATAGGAGGGGAAAAAAGGGGAGGGAATTAAGGCTATAAGGAAATTGGAGGGAAAATCACGAAAATTAAATAATGTAAGAGAAAAAAGAGAGGAGCAGACCCTCGTGCTAAGTTTTGATCTTAAATTCAGATTCTGTATCAGTGCCTCTGTCGGAACTCTAGTCGTCAGATCGAGACAAAACTTAGTTTTCTATGAAAGAAAAGCTATAATAGAAAACGTAAATCGCTTATAAATATATGAAAAACTACGTTAATATCATATATATCTGTACTACTACTTTTTCGTCAGCTTTATTATTTGCGTCTTCATTCAACGTCGCTGTTACTGAATAGCACTATGTGTAATTAGCTTTATGAAATGAATTAGATTCAATTAAATTAATTTACTTTATTTCAAATTCATACTCCTTCTTACTATATAACAATAACAAAAACAACAACAATTAAAACTTTATATACTGGTGTTTGTTAGTTAAAATTAATTGATGGATACACATAAAACATTTAACAAAATTATGGCATAAGGAATCAAAGACTGTTGCACAATTACAAATAACCTGAAAAATGCGTTGAAAAGAATAAATTAAAAATAATTAAAAGTCGTCCAGGCATGCCTCCTACAGCTCTGCATGACAAGGCGTGGCTAAGCAGGAGGAAAAAAAGAAAGAAAAAAAAAACGGTGCGTTAAGTATGAGCTAATTAGAAGAAGAGGAGAAGGAGGTAGCCAGGGAGAAGGAAGAGAATAGAGGGAGGAAGGAAGATAACGATAGGAAGAAGGAAGACGAGGAGAAGGAATGAGAAGAAAAATGGTAAAGAAGAGAAGTTAAAGGAGAAAATGGATAACAACAAGAGTAAGAATAGAGAGTAAAGGGAGACGAAGACAAGAATAAAGACGAATAAGAACAGGCAAAGGAGAGGAAAGATGCTGAAGAGAAGAAAAGGTTAAGGAAAGAGAAAAAGAAGTTAAGGAGAAGAATTAAGAAGAAGACGGAAGAATAAGGAGAATGAGGAAGGAATTATGGGGAGGATAAGAAAAAGAAGGAAGAAGAAAACAATAACAACAAGCAGAAAATAGAAAGGGAAGCGAGGAATCAAGAAGCAAAGGTGTATTGCTAACTGAGAAAATATAATAATAATAATAATAATAATAATAATAATAATAATAATAATAATAATAATTAAATAGAATAAGGATAATCATCTTAAAACACTTTACTTATAGTCCTGAGCGAGGGGTGAGAGAGTACTTTCGCCGTGTTGCCCTGCGCGTCATAAGAGTCGACTGAATGGGGTGGAGCGAGGGGACTGGGAATCTCCTCCTCTGTATTTTCTCTTCCCAAAGAGTCAGAGTATTTTGTCTTGACTCAGCCACTTCCCTTATAAGGGGAAACTGGCTCATGTATATAGCTAAATAGACTTATAGTCCTAAACATACTCGTACACATGAACAAGGTAAGCTAAACAAAATTAGAACTGGAGAGTACTGTGCATTTGAAACTTAAGTGAACAAATCGAATAGCGATAACTATTGTGTGTGGTTTTTTTTTTTTTGTCTTGACGGACGGTTAATGCAGCTAGATGAAGTTTCAAACATTAAGCATTAAGCTATGTGGCTTGTCTGGGCTAAAGATTAAGAAGAAGTGCCTGGCTCATTTTGCACTCCTCTCCTATGTGGTTTGTCTGGGCTAAAGATAAAGAAGTGCTTGGTTTATTTTGCACTCCTCCCGCATAAAAACGCTGCTGCTTAGCTCCAAAGGAAACACAGAGCCAGTACGTTAGAAAATCAAGGAGCGTTGCTGGAGATGCCTGTGGGTGTTTTGAACATTCCTCCCAGTCAATTGCCTGAGGGGTTTCTTCCTCCAGATTTTCCTTCGGGGTTTACTCCCCAAGCCTGTCACAATACCGTTTGTGCCTGCGGGTAAATGGTGAGGGATGATGGTAAGAAAAGCATCCAGCCATAACATTTATATAGCCGTAACCATAAATTGTAGTCATTAACATTTGTTCTCTAACTGTAATACTGTTTATGAGAGAGAGAGAGAGAGAGAGAGAGAGAGAGGAGAGAGAGAGAGAGAGAGAGAGAGAGAGAGAGAGAGAGAGAGAGAGAGAGAGAGAGGAGAGAGAGAGAGAGCATATTCTAGCGGCGCTGCATCGTTACCCTTAAATAATAACATCTATAATAGAAAACGGATCTATAATCTAAAGAAAACTTTATACAAAATCCATAATTAAAACTAAATCTTTTGATAGCGTATTTTATCACAATTATTGTACTAATAATAACGATAAAAGAATCTTTAGTACATAAGCTTAAATAGTCTATAATTATCAACTATGTTAAGAAACTATTAGTTTCCAAATCAAAGACGGTTATACAGTCACAAGCAGGGTAACTAATTTTGGAGAAATTCTATTGAAGTACTTATCTTGATTAGTGCATGAGCACTATCTCTACTTATCTAAACGAAATCTTTATAGCTTGCATTTGAATGTAGTGAGGGAGGATGTATCTTTAGCATGACTTGAAATATCGTTACATGGTGCTGATAGTCCTACCGTGATCAATTATTCAACTTACCTCTGCATTTGCTCTCACAGGCAAGAGATCATTGGACGTCTCTTGTGACAGTTTCCCTTTATGTCACTGACTGTTGGCAAATCAAATAGCAAGTCTGGCGAGCGATGTTAACAATACTATCATCCAAGGACAAATAACTGATCAGGGGAATCGAACTCGCGTCATTAGTTACAAATGCATGTAGCTTTAAGCATCCGAGCACTACGACAGATAACAATCAGTATATCATAGCACAGCCAGTGTGCATATTTTCTACCCGGAGCCACTTAAGTTTCTTGAGAGCCGGTGTAATGTGGTCATTAACTCTAATAATTCACAGGCGTATCTCATTATCCCATATATTTTTCTATTCATATCAAAATTAATATGTATTAAATTGAATAATTACGATATACATAAAAGACAAAAAATATCATTATAAGACTATCATAAGAACTATCTTAAGAGAATAGGAAATGGCTGATGTGCATAAGAATAACATATACATATGCACACAAAATCAGAGAGAGAGAGAGAGAGAGAGAGAGAGAGAGAGAGAGAGAGAGAGAGAGAGAGAGAGAGAGAGAGAGAGAGAGAGAGATATTAAGAATAGCAACTGGTTTTTAATCTTGGTAAAAGGAAGGAGAGAAAAACAGAATGAAAAGAATGACACAATCTTACATTAATGTGCAGAATGGAGAGAGTGCCAGAAGTAATTTCTGTTATTCCTTTTATATTTAGTTAATCAAATGTTTTCTTTATGAATAATTTTTACGTCTTTTCCACATAAAACCAAAGAAAAAAATCATAACTCTAATTTGGTAAAAGTTTTCCTTTAAATATTTGTTATAAAATCATTTTTAGGTTTTCCATATTAAAGACAAAATAAATATCAGTCTAATTTGGTTAATGTTTTACTTCAAATATTTGCTATAAAATCCTTTTTACGTGTTCCATATTAAAAACAAAATAAATATCACTAATTTGGTAAATGTTCTGTTTCACACCTCAACGCGTGACTTTAAATGATTAAAAACTAAAAAAAATATTCAAAACTACAAAACATTATTTTCAGTTGTCAGCTTTATTGAAATAATATAAGTGATCTAAACTAGTAATATAAAATTTTCAGGTGATTTTATATACGGTAAAATAACTTACGTATTCACCTTATCGAAAGCAAAATAAATATAGTTTTTTTTTCACTTTTTTTTTAAATATAAAAGCTTCAGGACGCCTATTACTGCTCATTATCGAAACCGATTTGCAAGTATACATGCTAAGCCGACGGGGTCTACCACAAGATACTCAAATAATTTTCTCCTTCCCAAGTTCTAAAGAATTAATCCTAGAAGCAAATAATATAAATTATAGGTAATTAATATGTGGTGGGAGTAGCTAGGTTAGGTTAGATTAACCTATCCTTACGTCATAATGTAATCTTGCCAAACATTACCTAACCTCAATCCCAGATTAAACACATAAAACGTATATCAGGTTGGGCTTGGTTAGGTTTCCC
>JAXCGZ010020928.1:65000-75000 GCA_037179515.1 Halocaridina rubra | reverse complement strand
ATACACGACAGGGCTGTTATATTTACTTAAATAAAACAAAAGCTAAACATTGAAGACAATACATAATGGAAATCCATGCAATTTTTAAATCTTATACACTGCATTTTTGAGTAAAATTATTTTATCATGCCCATTACGAGAACTTATTCACATTCCCTCCCATTCCCAAATGAAGGGGGACGTTGGGCTATGCATCTAGTTGAAAGTGGGGGCTAAAAAAAAATAAGAATAATAATACTTACCACTGCCTTAAACGAAGAGAACGTCTTGCCTCCGTCCCTTCATCGCCTCCAGATCGGGTTGTGCTGACGTAAGGTATTAGAGGATTTTCTCTCATCTGAGATCTACCCCTTGGTAGGGCTATCGATTGGCCAGTTTCATAAGCATTACCCCCTCCTCTATCCCCCTTAACATCAAAAGGAGTCTGGCTATTATTAGTGTTCCTAGTGATATCTGATCCTAACTAATAATACTAATTGTCAAACTTCTTTTGATGACGGGGGATAAAAGAGGTGGGGATGATGTTGGTGACCTATCCAGTCGACATCCCTTCCAAGGGATAGATTTTAGAAATAAGATTATCCTGAGGTCAGCACAACCCTCTCTGGAGACGATAGCGGGGCGGAGACAAGACGAGCTCTTTACGTAAGACAACACCACCAAACACAACAGCTGGAGGAAAGTTTTACAGCAAGGAAAAATAATTCAGGGGAAAGGAAAAGCCTGATATTGTGAAATTAATCAGTACACACATACAAACAAACTTTTATTTTCATTTCTCCAAAGGTTCTTCTCTGACAAAACTAAGAGTACACTTATAAGTAAACATATAATTGAGCTAATAAGTAAGAGGGTAATACATACAGTGAACAGAAATATAGCTTTCCTAGAAAATGAAGATCTACTAGAGTTAAAAGATACGTATAAATTACAATAACAATAATCATACTGTAATAAAAATGTTAACAATAATGTTGATTATGAAGCATTAATAATAACACTCGATACAGGATCGTTACTATCGGCATCATCACCATATTCGTATTCCTTAATTAGGTTTTAATTTTATTTTCTGCTCTTAAGGTTATCTCTGGGAGATTATTAATATCACCACTAAGGAGCAACTGGGTGTCATCTGCATATTGTACAACTAGACAGTCGGAAATGAAAGAAGACAGATCATTTACGTAAATTGAGAAGAGGATAGGACCAAGTACTGATCTCTGTAGAACACCAAATGATACATTTCTTTGGCATAATGTTGTTGAGACGGATAGACTGTCTGCGATTAGACGGATAGACTGTCTAAACCAGGTCGGGTCAATATCTAGGTTAGTACATCTGCTAAGAAGAATTTCAAGGTTTACACTGTCGAAGGCTTTTTATAAGTCTAATAATACAAGCAGAGATTTCTGTCTTATCTATATTATTGTAAATTCCATTAGTAACTTTGAGAAGTGCAGTTTCCGTTGAGAGTTTCGGTCTGAAACCATGTTGGTTAATAGCTAATAGTCTGTTTATCTCTAGTTATGACATTATTTGGCATGCAACAATTTTTTCTAATATTTTAAAGAAAATGGGTAGGGATATGGGACGATAGATTGTCACATCTTCTCTTGTCCCCCTTTTTATGCAGAGGTATTACATGTGATTTTTTCCAAGAGTCTGGAAGCCTTTTAGTTTTTTTTTTTTTTCATGATTGTGACACCAGGACGGGCCAAAAAATAAAATAAAATAAAACAGCCCTCATCGGGCCTGGGCACAAAGAATACATAAAGTAAAGAGAAACAGAGATAGAGAGTGTATTGACTTGTCAGATGTGAAGGGACAATAAAAGAAGTGTGATGAATATCCAAGAATATTCAGTGTAGCTGTATGCATAGAAAAAGAAACGTAACTGAAGGAAGACTTAACATCGAACTGTCCTGGACAGACCTATTTAAGTTCAAAAAACCTTCAGCTGTAGTATCGCAACGGGTAACAAAGGAGGTGTTTATAATAGTTAAAATATAAGATTCAATCATGGGTAGAGTATCTTCGATGAATTGAAATGGTATACCATCTGGATCATAAGAGCCTAAGTTTCTTAGGCTCTTTATGGTAAGAATTAGGGTAGCACAATCGACAGGATTGATCTTGAAGTTTACATTGGAAGAATTGTCATTTAAGTAATTACTCATGTTCACTGAGTTGATGTTTTCTTGCGTTTTCTCATATGTATCTTTCCCAACGTTAGCAAAATAGTATTAAAGTTTTCTGCTTTGACTATCAACTCCATAATATTTTCGTAACTTTCTGAGGTAGTATTTCCATTCGGTATCATGCTTCTTCTCACTTTCCATGTTGCCGCTGTATCGTATCTACAGTCATTAAATTGTTATTGTAAAAGAACATCTACGCTATTGTGGGTTTCTTTTTCCATTATTATTATTATTATTATTATTATTATCAATATCTCCCTGAGGAAGGGGGGCTAGAATACTTCCTCCGTGTTCCCCTGCATGTCGTATAAGTCGACTAAATGGGGTGTAGCGAGGGGACTGGGAATCCATCCTCTGTATTTTCTTCTCCCAAAGAGTCAAAGTATTATGCCTTGACTCAGCCAAGCCCCTTGTATGGAGAAATTGGCTTCTTTGTATAGATAGATTATTACTATTATTATTATTATTATTATTATTATTATTATTATTATTATTATTATTGTCATCGTCTTGTTAACCTTAATAATCCAACAAACACCTCGTATTATTATTATTATTATTATTGTTAATATTATTATTATTATTATTATTATTTTCAAGATCAGCATCATCATTATCGTCTTCTTAACCTTAATAATCCCACAAACACCTTGTAGTCGTCATCAAGTCCAAGAAAGCAGACGTATAATAACCCCTATAACACAGCACTTATAACTTAGGTAATACAAATATAACTTCGAAAAGATAAAAAAATAAAACCTTAAATCCGAAAGAAAATAACACACACACACAAAATAAAAGAAAATAAAACACCTCACAAAGCTAATACTAAAAAACGTAAAAAAACAAATAATAACAATTATGAAAAAAAAAACAAATAAAAAATATTTTTTGGCACAGAAGTGCCAGATATTTTTTTTTCTTCTTCAGATTTTCTGTTTTTCGTTCATCACCATCCAAGGCAGAGCCTAGGGTTAAGACCTCAGATGTGAGGAACAGACAGAAGACCTAGCTTAATTGGCCTCCTCTGAAGAAGAAGACAAAAGATCACCTAGATTGCCGGTGCTGGATAACAAGGCAATATCTGAGCTGGCAATAAAGTGATATGACATATAGACAATTTGATGACATCTTTTTGTTTCCGAAGAGGGGAAAGAAGACCCGGAAGTAATATTATTTTATCTACGAGCTGTCAAAACTTGGTTAAAGGTTTGACTTGTAAGCTTTTTTTTTTTCTTTTTTTAAATGAATATGAATCCACAACAAAGAGAGTAAATTGCCTTAATTGGGCCAGGGCACTAAAAACATAAAACAAAGAGAACAGATATGGGAGTGTTGTGACTAATCAGTAGTGAAGGGATAATAAGAGATGTGTAACGAATACTCCGGAATATTCGGTGTGGAAAAAAGTGAAAATTTCAAATTAGCTACGGAGTTCCGACCTCACGGCAGAAGAAGATCCTTAACCATTAAACTGTGGATGATCATTCAGTTGGTAGAGAGGAACAGAAGTGACACTTTATTCCTAAGGCGCTAAGAGAAGGGATTAGTGTTAATTAGCTTGTCAAATTATGTGCCTTGACTCGTCCATCCCCTTTACAAGGGAAACTGAGGTCATTGTACATGTAATAATGAATGTACAAGAAAAGAACATGAGATGAACTGATATATAATGCACAATGAGCACTTGCATATATATCTGTACAGATATGTAATGCAGATATTTATCTTAAAAATTAAACTACGTTACTTTTCTATATTCACGTCTCGTTTGTATACCTGAAAAGATATATAGAACAGAATCTAAAAATCTTACACCTGTTGAAGTGATCTAAACGAGAATTAAAACGTATATGTGATAAGTTATTTTTTGGTATTGGGAAAAGTTTGTTTCATATCAAACATGATGTCCAAGAGTCGTACTTTACAAAAGGATTCTTAAGATAAAGATATACAGCAATATTGATCCTTACTTTCGAAAATCGAAAGAGAGAGAGAGAGAGAGAGAGAGAGAGAGAGAGAGAGAGAGAGAGAGAGAGAGAGAGAGAGAGAGAGGAGAGGAGAGAGAGAGAGAGAGAGAGAGAGAGAGAGAGAGAGAGAGAGAGAGAGAGAATGTAGTGTCAGTGAAACCACTGGGAATCCTTAGAGCTATTATTAGCATACCTAAAATTCCAGATTGATCTTAATAGAAAGGAGACCTCAGGAGGACCTGCCATGCCTTAAGTCAACCTTCAAGGGAACCTGTCGAGGAGGATTTTGTGAAAACTTTACCAAATACTCAAAGATAATGGATGTCAAGTTCTTAATAGGAAAGGATTGAGCTACTTAAAGAAGATCTACAATCCAGACTTGCTATCAAGTTCTCTTAAAGGTGTTCTTGGAGAAGTTCTAATTAACCATTAGTCTAGTATCAGATGATGAAAATTACGCTAAGACGTTGTCTGCGAACTGAAGTTTTGAGAAATGAAGTTTGATATACAGTATAAGTAGTGTATTCGGACACTGTGTTATCGAAACTTCTTTCAGAGCGTGAGAGTCAAGTACTGCATATGGTGGTACTGTCATAAGAAAGCGTTTCAGAACCTGAGGAACAAATAAAGTACTGGAGCAACAGTTATAGAAAGTTCTTTCAGAGCCTAAATACAAGTCTTATTTGGGAGATCGTCATGAAACATTCTTCTAGAACCAGGGTGACAAGTTCTGTACTACAGCTTTAGTCATAGGAAACTAAGAACCTGAAATACAAGTCCGTTATTGGGACATTATCCCATAATGTACTTTCAGACCTGCAGCTTCAGTACTGCACTGAAGTTGTATCTACAGGAAGTTCTTTCAGACCTTGAAAACCAAGTACAAATATAGTACGTGGTGTTTGTGTCCCAAGACATTCTTTAAAAAACCTGAGGAACAAGAACTGCACTGGGGCTGCAGTAGTAAAAATCTCTTTCAAAGCATGGGACACTAGTGCAGTATGCTTTGAGTTTGTAACAAGATATTTTACAGACTATCTGTGTTCAACTATGTAGTAGGTTGGCCCATGGCACCAACCGCAAGTTGCGATACTATAGCTGAAGGGTCTTGTGGACTTAAATAAGCCTGTCCAGGACAGTTCGATGTTAAGTCTTCCTTCAGTTACGGTTCTCTTTCTATGCCAACATTAACACCGTATATTCTTGGATATTTGTTACACATGTCTTATCATGCCTTCATATCTGACAAGTCACAATACTCCCCATCTCTATTTTTTTCTATGTTTTCTTCGTGCCCAGGCCCGACGAGGGTAGATTTATCTTTATATTTTTTTTTTGGCCCGTCCTGGTGTCACCATCCTAAAAAAAAAAAAAAAAAATATTCAGGGGTGAAACTTACGTCGCAAGATCTTTTATGGCCTGAGACAAGTATTGTACGCGAACCTTGCATCACAACACCAAAACAGGAAAGTTTCGTGTAAAATGAGCTTGAATCAGATATTAACAGTTCTAAACCTGTGAAACAAGTATTGTACACAAAACCTCTAACAGTACATTTATTTTTCAGACCTGAGAGACAAGTGCAGAGTGAGTTTGATCGAGAAGACAATCCTTAAGATCATGATGAAAAACTTTAGTACAAGAATCTCTCGCCAGATGACTTGTTCCTCATAATACCATACTCAAAGAGAGAGACAACAATGAGAATAATTTTTTACTATAAAAAGCTAAAAAGATGATATAATACACTAGTCTCCTTCTTTAATCATTTAAATTTTACAAGAATCAGTGCCTTCAAACCAAACTTATGAAAATGGGTTGGATGGTTCAGCATGGGTCTATCACACCAAAGAATCATAGCTGAAGCCCCCAGAGTCGTGACGAATAACTGGATATATCACACAGTCATATCGGGAATGACGGAAGAACAACGGCATCTGATGTACCCTAGCCCCAAACAACTGACCAGATATATATATATATATATATATATATATATATATATATATATATATATATATATATATATATATATATATATATATATATATATAGATATATAGGCTAACGGGTGGTTCCCCCATTATCCAAGATTTCGATATATATGGATAACTGCATTCCGGAAATATTAAATGCAAAATTCCAGAAGTAATCATTCCTCAAATTAAAAACGAATTCTCATGATACCGATGTACTCTCCTGTTGTAATGCTCTCCTCCTAATACTGTGTTTGGCGTTATTGCCTTAAACCAGTGGTTCTTAACTGGGCGATAGCGTCCCCTGGGGGGCGCTGGGTTTGATGAAGGGGGCAGTAAATTCTTGGGGGCACTGAGGAGGGCGGTGAGCTAACATAATAAATTATTTATTTTTACTTCAATAGCAATTCTATTATACACGACAGGGCTGTTATTATTTACTTAAATAAAACAAAAGCTAAAAACTGAAGACAATACATATTGAAATACATGTAATTTTTAAATCTTATACACTGCATTTTTGAGTACAATTATTTTATCATGCCCATTACGAGAATTTATTCACATTTCCTCCCATTCCCAAATGAAGGGGGGCGTTGAGCTATGCATCTAGTTGAAAGTGGGGGCTAAAAAAAAAAAGTTAATTACCACTGCCTTAAACGAAGAGAACGTCTTGCCTCCGTCCCTACATCGCCTCCAGATAGAGTTGTGCTGACGTAAGGTATTAGAGGATTTTCTCTCATCTGAGATCTACCCCTTGGAAGGGCTATCGATTGGCCAGTTTCATAAGCATTACCCTCTCTTCTATCTCTCCTAACATCAAAAGGAGTCTGGCTATTATTAGTGTTCCTAGTGATATCTGATCCTAACTAATAATACTAATTGTCAAACTTCTTTTGATGACGGGGGATAAAAGAGGTGGGGCTGATATTGGTAACCTATCCAATCGACATCCATTCCAAGGGATAGATCTTAGAAATGAGATTATCCTGAGGTCAGCACAACCCTATCTGGAGGCGATGGCGGGGCGGAGACAAGACGCGCTCTTTACGTAAGACAACACCACCAAACACAACAGCTGGAGGAGAGTTTTACAGCAAGGAAAAATACTTCAGCGGAAAGGAAAAGCCTGATAGTGTGAAATTAATCAGTACAAACATACAAACAAACAAACGAACTTTTATTTTCATTTCTCCAATGAGTATTCTCTCACAAAACTAAGAGTACACTTATAAGTAAACATATAATTGAGCTAATAAGTAAGAGGGTAATACATATAGAGTGAACAGAAATATAGCTTTCCTAGAAAATGAAGATTACCTTGAGTTAAAAGATACGTATAAATTATAATAACAATAATCATACTGTAATAAAAATGCTAACAATAATGTTGATTATAAAGCAGTAATAATAACACTCGAAACAGGATCGTTACTATCGGCATCATCACCATATTTGTATTCCTTAAATAGGTTTTAATTTTATTTTCTACTCTTAAGGTTATCTCTGGGAGATTATTAATATCACCACTAAGGAGAAACTGGGTGTCATCTGCATATTGTACAACTTGACAGTCGGAAATGAAACAAGACAGATCATTTACGTAAATTGACAAGAGCATAGGACCAAGTACTGATCTCTGTAGAACACCAAATGATACTGTTTTTAGAGTAGAGATAATGCTGTTAAGACGGATAGACTGTCTGCGATTAGATAGTCTCTAAACCAGGTCGGATCAGTATTTAGGTTAGTACATCTACTAAGAAGAATTTCATGGTTTACACTGTCGAAGGCATTTTATAAGTCTAAAAATACAGGCATGCAACAATTTTTTTTTATATTTTAAAGAAAATGGGTAGCAGGGATATGGGACGATAGTTTGTCACAGCTTCTCTTGTCCCCCTTTTTATGCAGAGGTATTACATGTAATTTTTTCCAAGAGTCAGGAAGCCTTTTAGTAACAAAGGAGGTGTTTATAATAGTTAAAATATAAGATTCAATCATGGGTAGAGTATCTTCGATTAATTGAAATGGTATACCATCTGGATCATAAGAGCCTAAGATTCTTAGGCTATTTATGGTAAGAATTAGGGTAACACAATCGACAGAAGTGATCTTGAAGTATTCTCTTGTGTTTACATTGGAAGATTTGACATTTAAGTAATTACTCATGTTCACTGAGTTGATGTTTTATTGTTTTCTCATATGTATCTTTCCCAACGTTAGCAAAATAGTATTAAAGTTTTCCGCTTTGTCTTTCAACTCCATAATATTTTCGTAACTTTCTGAGGCAGTCTCTCCATTCGGTATTATGCTTCCTACCACTTTCCATGTTGCCGCTGTATCGTATCTAGTCATTAAATTGTTATTGTAAAAGAACATCTACGCTATTGTAGGATTCTCTTTCCATTATTATTATTAATATTATTATTATTATTAGTATCCCCCTGAGGAAGGGGGGCTAGAATACTCCCTCCGTCTTCTCCTGCGTGTCGCATAAGACGACTAAATGGGGTGTAGCGAGGGGACTAGGAATCCATTCTCTGTATTTTCTCCTCCCAAAGAGTCAGAGTATTATGCCTTGATTAAGCCAAGCCCCTTGTAAGGGGAAATTGGCTTCTTTATATAGATAGATTATTATTATTATTATTATTATTATTATTATTATTATTATTATTATTATTATTATTATTATTATCATCATCATCATCGTCTTGTTAACCTTAATAATCCCACAAACACTTGTATTATTATTATTATTATTATTATTATTATTATTATCATCATCATTATCGTCTTCTTAACCTTAATAATCCCACAAACACCTTGTAGTCGTCATCAAGTCCAAGAAAGGAGACGTATAATAACCCCTATAACACAGCACTTATAACTTAGGTAATCCAAATATAACTTCGAAAGGCTTAAAAAAAAAATAACACAAATAAAAAAAATAAAAGAAAATAATACACCTTACAAAGCTAATTCTAAAAAACGTAAAAAAAAATAATAATTATGACCAAAAAAAAAAAAAAAAATTCTTGGCACAGAAGAGCCAGTTATTTTTTCTTCAGATTTTCTGTTTTTCGTTCATCACCATCCAAGGCAGAGCCTAGGGTTAAGACCTCAGATGTGAGGAACAGACAGAAGACCTAGCTTAATTGGCCTCCTCTGAAGAAGAAGACAAAAGATCACCTAGATTGCCGGTGCTGGATAACAAGGCAATATCTGAGCTGGCAATAAAGTGATATGACATATAGACAATTTGATGACATCTTTTTGTTTCCGAAGAGGGGAAAGAAGACCCGGAAGTAATATTGTTTTATTGTATCTACGAGCTGTCAAAACTTGGTTAAAGGTTTGACTTGTAAGCTTTTTTTTTTAATGAATGTGAATCCACGACAAGGAGAGTAAATTGCCCTAATCGGGCCAGGGCACTAAAAACATAAAACAAAGAGAACAGAGATGGGAGTGTTGTGACTAATCAGTACTGAAGGGATAATAAGAGATGTGTAACGAATACTCCAGAATATTCGGTGTGGAAAAAAGTGAAAATTTCAAATTAGCTACGGAGTTCCGGCCTCACGGCAGAAGATCCTTAACCATTAAACTGTGGATGATCAATTAGTGTGACAGAGGGGAACAGTAGTGACACTTTATTCCTAAGGCGCTAAGAGAAGTGATTAGTGTTAATTAGCTTGTCAAATTATGTGCCTTGACTCGTCCATCCCCTTTACAAGGGAAACTGAGGTCATTGTACATGTAATAATGAATGTACAAGAAAAAAACATGAGATGAACTGATATATAATGCACAATGAGCACTTGCATATATATCTGTACAGATATGTAATGCA
>JAXCGZ010020928.1:35000-55000 GCA_037179515.1 Halocaridina rubra | reverse complement strand
CAAGAGAATTACGTGGGTACAGGTCTGACCATTTGTGAATGAAACTCTAATGATTAATGTTCCTATTTTGCATTTACAGTCTAATTGCAAATTAACCATATTAAAAGTCAAAAGCCCAATTGTTACTGCACTTGAAAAACACTATTATGTACTTGGACAAGTTAGAGATAGCAATACAAACAGTCATTTGCAATGGTGCTTCCTCTGTTCTCAGTATAAATGAACTAGTAAAAAAAAAAAAACAAAAAAAACAAAAAACTCTCTCTCTCTTCTATGTCCAAACAAAAACATTACAAAAAAAGCAAAATATCATCTCACCAAGAGTAATGAGTAAATACAATAAATTTACAGTCCTCAAATTTTCACAATCCAATCAAACACAAACACTGATAAAAAGCAATCTTGAACAGAATAGCAAGTCAAGCTACATTCAAGTAGAGTTCTTTTTCTTTGTTTTTGTCTTCAGCTTTAACCCATTTCATGCGGGGTCGCAGTTTCTCGCAAGCCTTTTCCACCTTTTACCGTCTCGCATATCCTGTTCCCTTAAGCCGCTTTCACACCAAAGTGGCACGTCACACATGGCATGCCACGTGACAAGCCAGTTGAATACAAACATCCGGATATATATGAAGCCCTTCACACAGAAGTGGCGTGGCACATGGGACGTATCATGCCACTTCTGTGTAAAAGGTTTCATATATTTCCGAATGTTCGTTTTCAACTGGCGTGTCACGTGGCATGCCACGTGCGACGTGTCACTTTGGTGTGAAAGTGGCCTTAGCCCCTTATCCCGCGTATCAATTACTATATCATCCTTACATCGGAGGGATAATAAATTTCCTACATTGTCAGCTAACAAACAAACAGCACCGAGGAGAATCTGTTAAAATGAAGTTCAGTTTAAGCCTATTCATAGTACATAGATCCTGGACGGGATGTACTCTACACGTTTAATATTCTGTCAGGAACCGACACAATGCAATTCTATTAAAGCTGCTCTCACTGGGTAACAACTATAGCCACATATTATAATTCAAAGAGAGACTTAAAGGCAATAAATTTATTCCCAAAGATAAATTTGAACACTTAACAAGGTAGCAACTACATATTCTAATAACTAAATTTCTATACCTATTTACTATGTACATATACATGATCCACATTCCCCTTTATAAGAGGGGTGGCTGAGTCAGAGCAAAAAAAAAAAAAAAAAAAACGAATTTAAGGGAAGAAAAAACAGAGTAGGGGATTCCCAGTCTCCTCTCTCCTCCCCATTTAGTCAAATATTTCGACACGCAGGGGAACACGGAGGAAGTATTATTGCCCCTCGCCCTCAAGATAAATAAATCTAATTATTTAAGTAAAAATTGTATTCCATTCGTTAATTATGAGTTTGACGGTCATCATTGATTTGGGCAATGATATGCAGTTACTTTTGTGATTTTCTATGTGAAATGATCAATTCTGAGTCATTTCCGTCGACAATGAGCAGTTTTTTAGAGATATCCCAGGGGAAATGACCATCAAAATCAATCGTTTGGCTTGCCAATAACAATGCAGTGTCTATGTGACACATGGTAGTAACTGGACTACAGGCTAGGAAACTAGGCGAATGATATACTCGATGAACACATAATATTAATATTAATAATAATATTGTTATTATTGCTATTATTATTATAATAATAATAATTATTATTATTATTATTATTATTAATTCTCTCTTTCTCCATGTCCTCTCCAATTTCTTCTTTTTCCTTCCAAAACTTTATTTTCATCTCCTTCTTCTGGAGGAACACCGACGTGGAGTAACGCGACCGCTTGTTTTCCACTTTTGATATATGAAACTTGTATTTACATAATGGTTAAAATTCATCAAAACTTATGAGCAGTAATGAAATGAGCAATTTCGGGGGAGAATGGGATGGGATAACATGAGCAATATGATAAAATGATCCTTATAAAGTATACAAAATCTCATTTTATACATATTACTTCCTGCTAGGTAAGGAGCAGAGCGACCTCTACATCCCTTAGTTCATCCTCTATTTTTCACTTATTCCACAAACTTATTGGTCCAATTTTACGTCACGGACTCCCTTGTTGAGTAAGGGCTAGTGTGGTGTCCCCTTTCGAAGGACTTTGGTCTAGGCAGCATGAGACCGTTACCCTGAGTGATGAAAACAGAAATTAGAAGAAAAAAAATGAAAAATAACCAAGACGTTTAAGTGAAATAAGTAGTAGTAGTAGTAGTAGTAAAAGTAGGTTTTATGTGTGTAATTATATATATATATATATATATATATATATATATATATATATATATATATATATATATATATATATATATATGTGTGTGTGTGTGTGTGTGTGTGTGTGTGGTGTGTGTGTGTGTGTGTGTGTGTGTGTGTGTGTGTGTGTGATTACCTAATTGTGTTTACGGGAAAGAGCCCAAAGCTCGTATCTTCCCGTCTCCTGATCGGTTCCATTTTATACTTAGTCATACTTATCATACCTGTCCTTAAAACTATGGATTGAGATAGCATTAACTACCTCCTCGCTTAGCCAATTCCAATTATCAACTACTCTTACACTGAAAAAGTATTTCCTTACATCCTGCAAAGAAGTTTTCTTACAAAGCTTCAAACTATGACCTCTAGCTCTAGAGCCAGCCATATCAAAATATCGATCCCTATCCACTCTATCATAACCATGAAGGAATTTAAAGACTGTCACCATATCCCCCCTCACTCTTCTAGCTTCCAGTGATGGTAAGTCTAATTCCCTCAGCCTCTCATCATAACTGAGATTGCGTATTTCTGGCACCAGTTTCGTGGCATGTCTTTGAACTTTTTCAAGCTTAGCTATGTGCTTTTTCAAGTGCGGATTCCAAAAGGGGGCTGCATATTCGAGTTATGGCCTCACATATCCCCTCATGTGCTTAAAAAATGCGCAAACACAATATCAGTGGCACTAAGTATCATGTGTGTGTGTGTGTGTGTGTGTGTGTGTGTGTGTGTGTGTGTGTGTGTGTGTGTGTGTGTCCATATATATAAATAAATATATATATATATATATATATATATATATATATATATATATATATATATATATATATATATATTTTATATATATATATATATATATATATATATATATATATAATATATATATATATATATATATATATATTTCTAGGTCTCCCACTTGACCAACCTCCAATAACTTCTGCACTCCACATTCTCTTCACTATTCGTTCATCATTCATCCTTTCCATAAGTCCAAACCAACTCAACATTCTCTGATCTAACCTATCCAGCAGCTTCATTCCAACACCAGTTCTTTGGCTGACATCCTCATTTCTTCACTCTGTCTATTCTAGATACACCAATCATACTTCTCAAACACCTCATATCCATTACATTCAACTTGTTCCGTTCATCCTCTCTTGCATTCTAAGTCTCTGCTCCATACATTGCTGTCGGTACAATCACACCTTCATATATCCTTCTCTTTGCATTCATTCCCAAATATTTATTTCTCATTACACTTTTCAACCCACCTAGAAATTTATTTGCCTCCTTCACTCTGTGATTTACCTTCTACATCCACTCGTCCACTCCTTGATACATGCGACCCCAGATACTTAAAGCTCTCAACATCTTCAAGCAACTCCCCATTCACTCCTACATTCAATATGCCAACATTAACACTCCTCGTGCATTTCCTGACTTTACTTTTACCAATTTTCACCTGCAGCTTCCTTCTTTCACACATACTAACAAACTCGGTCACCAAATGATTCAATTCATTTTCAGTATCAGCCACCAGTAAAGTATCATCTGCAAATAGCAAGTGCTTCAATTTCCACAACCTTCCATCCTCACCCACTAGTTCCAAGCCTCTGTTTAATACTCTTTCATTTACTTCCCTTACCACTCAATCAGTATACACATTAAACTACCATGGCGACATTACACAACCTTGACGAAACCCTACATTCATCTCAAACCAATCACTCATACCTCCACTCCACCTGCCACACAAACTCTTCACCGCATTCACACTTATTTCATACAGTCGCAACACACTCCACAACCCCTTTCTATCAACCCTGTCATAAGATTTCCCTAAGTCCATAAAAGTCCAAAAAGTATCCCTACCTTTCTCCAAAAACTTCTCGCACACCTGTCTTACCGCAGACATCTGATCCACATATCCTCTTCCTCTCCTAAGCACACACTGTTCTTCCCCATTCTATCTCTCAGTACCTCTCCTAATTTTTTTCGATCAACACTCTACCATACACCTTACCAACTACACTCGACAAACTAATTCCTCTAAAACTACTACACTCATACTTATCTCCTTTCCCTTTGTAAAGTTGAACTACACATGCACTCCTCAAGTCAACTGGGACTCTCCCTTTCCTGAAACATACATTCAACAACCTAACCATCCAGTCTACTAATGTCTACTAACCTTCAGACAAGTATTCAGCATGACACCCATCTATCCCTGGTGCTTTACCTGCTTTCCATTGCTCTCTATGCCAAATGTACCTCATCTTCTTGTTATTTCTTTATTATTCTCATCGCCTAACATTGGCAGTCTCCATTCGTTTCCCACAGCCACAATCTCAGCCTCTCTATCATCTTCCTCATTTAGAAGGTTCTTGAAATATTCAGCCCATCTCTCTCTCACCTTTATTTCATATACTAGCAATTGCCTACTTGCTGCTTTCACCCTCTCCTCCCTGCCACACCCACCTTTCGTCACTCTTTTCACTTCCTTACAAAACATCTTTTTATACCTTTCAAAATTCTCTGACAAGCATCTGCCCCGCCTTACATCCGCGTCTCTCTTTGCCTCCCTCACAACGTGCTTCACTAACCTCCTCCTTGCACAATACCATTCATATGCCTCTACATTACCTACTTGCAACCATACCTCATAAGCCCGCTTCTTTTCAGCCACTACTGCACCCACCTGCTAATTCCAGCATTCACTACTTTTCCTTATATATATATATATATATATATATATATATATATATATATATATATATATATATATATATATATATATATATATATATATATATATATATATATATATATATATATAAGTTAGCTTAGCTATCTTTCTATTTATCTAGGTATCCATCCATTTAACAGTCTAGCTATATAATATTCTCATTTTGCTTAATCAGTTATTCTCTCTCTCTCTCTCTCTCTCTCTCTCTCTCTCTCTCTCTCTCTCTCTCTCTCTCTCTCTCTCTCTCTCTCTCTCTCTCTCTCTTTCTCCCACACACACTCACATGCTCATACACCATATAGTCATATATTCCTGGGCACGCTTATGCACAAACTGTACATCTATTCAGATCTTGCTGAAGAAAGGAAAAAATATCTTATATTCAGTACTGAAAAAGACCAAATTTGAATATTTTACTAATTAATTCTTTTCTTTTCTTTGATACATTTAACAAGGTGAAAATAACTAGATAAAACTTCTAGGAAATTACATAAAAAAAAAATAAATACTGAATAGACTCTAAGAGCTTCATTAGAATTTCTTTAATAACTAAAAACAAATTATTTTTAAATGGATCTAATTATATTAAAGTCCTGAAATAATATAAATACGGTTATTCTCTCACAAAGGATATTTCAAGAAATACTCTCCGTCCATAATTAGTATTTTTTCATACTAAATAATGAACATGAAATCCTTTTGTTTTTCAAATAAGCTATTTTTTCCCATCGAATATTTTCTACACAGCAGTGACTCTCAGAGCTCCTGGTCACTTTCCTCTATTTGCGATTCCAGGTTTTCTCAAATCCACCATCTGTTTCAAATTGTAACTACAATAACTGAGGGGAGGGTAAGATCCAGTGCCCCCAATCCAGCGGCAGTCGGTTCTGCTTCGTTTGTATTCAGTTCTTCCCTGCAAAAATGTAAGTATGCACTTGCCAGCATATATAAAACTGGTGCACCCTTGAAAATTATCAAGCTTGAAAAATAAATTACTTGAAAATTATTTGATTTTCTCCCTCTTTGCCATAAAAAGCAGTTGGTTAACCGTCACTACCATACTAGTGGTTAACTGACCTATGTGTTTCATTTTCAAACCTGCCCACCTGGCTGTTCCTCACCCACTCACCTTAACCTGTCCACCTGGCTGCTCCTCACCCAACCACCTTAACCTGCCCACCTGGCTGCTCCTCACCCCCTCACCTGAGTATAGTTGGCTTTTACATTCCTTGAACTTCCAACTTTAGCCGACAGAAGAAACACTCCAGAGCAAAAGAGGAAGAGAAAAATTGTCATGAGGAATATCTATATCGATTTGACAAATTAAGTAAGACAAGGTGTTGCTATGAAGAGGAAATTTGCAAAGTTAGAAGTCATATATTTAGATTAAAAACTATTTAAGAAGATTAACTAGCATACCGATTCCCCCCCCCCATCTGCAATAAGTCGAGATTAAAAAAAAAAAATCAACAGACTGTTTCTCCAATGTAGAAATGAAAGCCTACCTGTTGCATTTATCACAACATTTACTGAAATAGATCAAGAGTAAGGCCTCATGGAATCACAATCCTGATTCGCTTGTACATGCTAAAACCCTTACTTTTAGGCGATTTTAATAAATTTCTTATATTTTTTTAAGTAAATAAAGCAGTCTCTTAAAAAGTAGATGAATGAATATTGACAATTGGTTTTGATAAGGAAACAGAAATGAAGTAGAGTGTCTGCGTGCAACTGTGTAACTGTCAATACCAAATTTAATGGTAATTTTTTTAGACGATTTTCAACAATAGCCTGGTGATGGAACGGCGGTGCTGAATAGTATGGCGCTGAAACGGTGCCGCTGAATGAGGCTATCTCACAAATAAATGAATAGTTCAACACTTGATTATATATATATATATATATATATATATATATATATATATATATATATATATATATATATATATATATATATATATATATATACAAAGAGTAGAGAGAATAAGTTTTTTCCCACACATGGATTTCTTCCTTCTCGTGGCATGCCACGTGCCACGTTGGTGTGAAAGCGGTCTTACAGTTGAGTATCTGGTGTTTCATGTAATATACACTCATTCCCAGTCTGGATTTCTCCCTCTTCTGACGGGCATTGTCACCTAAAGAACTTTATAGTACCATACAGTATTAAGTCTGAATTAGCAGTCCTTTATGAGCTATTGTGATTGCCCATATGGTGTTGTATATTGGTTTCATGTAATATACATATTTTTTTCTCCTCTATTCTGAAGTGCCATATAAATTACTGAATAGTTCAACACTCGATTAAGTGTGAAGCAGCATTTTATTTTGTGAACTTTTACTTCGTGAACGCCCTTATGCTTGTGTTTGATGTGTCATGTAATAAAAACAATCTGAAATACCTCCCCAGAGTGAAAATCTTTCCCAATTCCTCCTCTGAGTGAAAGGTCTCACCAGTTCCTCCCCTGAATGAGAGTCTTCACTTGTTCCTCCCTTGAGTGGGTCTTCCCTAATTCCTCTGCGAGGGAAATTCTTCCGAAATTCCTCCCCTGAGTAAGTCATCCGTAATTTCTCCCCAGTGAAAGTCTTCCGAAATTCCTCCTCTGAGTGAAAGGCCTCACCAATTCCTACCCTGAGTGGAAGTCTTCACTGGTTCCTCCCTTGAGTGGGTCTTCCCTAATTCCTCTGCGAGGGAAATTCTTCCGAAATTCCTCCCCTGGGTGAGTCATCCGTAATTTCTCCCGAGTGAAAGTCTTCCGAAATTCCTCCCCTGAGTGAAAACTCCCCCAGTTCATCCTCTGAGTGAAAACTCCCCCAGTTCATCCCCCGAGTGAAAGTCTTCCCAAATTTTTTCCCTGAGTGATTGTCTTCCCCAGTTCCTTCCGAGGCTATAATTCTTTCCCTAGATTAGAAATTCTTCCCCAGGGAGCCAAGGGCCTTCATAAGAGATTCTTCTTTCAGAGCAATCCTTAAAACGAATCAACTTAATGAAGATGAGGAGACATTAATTAACTCTATAATTTTAATTCCTAATATCCAGAAAAACTATTTTCTTTCCCTAAGACTTGGTTCATATTTATCTGTTTTATCCACGAAAACTAAGGGGGAGATGTGGGCAAAAAAGGAGATTTATAGAGGTGGTGAGGGAGGACAAAAGGGCGTGTGGTGTGACGGAGGAAGACTCAGGGGATAGGGCGATATGGAAACGACTGATCCGCTGTGACGATCTCTAATGGAAAGAAGAAGAAGAAGAAGAAGAAGAAGAAGGAGAAGGATGGGGAGGAGGAGGAGGAGAGCCAAGAAAACTAAATTCTTTCCATAATATTTCGTTTTTAGTCAATTCTGTAGAGGCTGTTCCAGACAAAAAGGAAATTGCTTCAGGGAAAATAGAACCAACCTCTGTTACATGAACAATACTTTAAACAGATTTCGAAAAAAAAAAAAAAAAAAAAAAAAAAAAAGACACAACGTTATGAATTCAAAATATCTCTTTTATCGTATTTCGTCTTTAGACTTTGATCCAAAGCTTAACCGTCTGTCAAAGAATATTTGTTCAACAAGAGTGGAGGGGATTTTACGTTCCTTTTTTATATTAAAAAAAATCTCATTTAATTAAAAAAAAACCTTTATAAATACTAGATAATATCAGTCAAGTTAATTGCTTTTCATTACAGCATCTTGTAGATCTTTTCATCCAGTTGAGAAGTAGTAGCTGGGTCTTAAATACATGAAATTATCTGTCAAATCAAATATCTTGTAATTAAAATTGGTAACCTTGTTTCCATCCGAAAAACAGAAAACGTACATCATATATATAAATAAAATTTAAATACTATTTTTCTAAGACTAGAGCACATTATTTATTAAAAAAATTATCTGTCACACTAAATTATCTACAATAAAAATTCGTCGCTAGTGTTGAACACATAGCTTAATGGTTCTATCATATAGAATAATGCATTTTAGGGGAGAGGGGAGGGGTTGTCAAAGGCCATTCTAAGCTAAATAAAATTTCAGGTTTATGGTAAAAGATAATATGACATAAAAATGCAATATATATATATATATATATATATATATATATATATATATATATATATATATATATATACCTTGGCTGTTTCCCCCTTTAATTGGGGGGTAGCCGACATCAAGAAAGGAAAACAAAAAGGGGGATTACTTTGCTCTCTCTCTCTCTCTCTCTCTCTCTCTCTCTCTCTCTCTCTTATATATATATATATATATATATATATATATATATATATATATATATTATATATATATATATATATATATATATATATATATATATTTAAATAAATGCCTTCCATCATATATCGTCATTCATTTTTTTTTCATTGTTTAAACCTACTATCCAACAGAACGAAAGATCTACAGTAGAATTGGGTGGGGCTGAAACAAACCTTCTGATAGAACAAACACTTAAAACTGACGGTAGAAAACGAGATCATAATAAATTGCAAAGAAATAGTATGTCAAACTATCAAACTGCATTATTGAAGGGGATATATTCTTTCAGTCGCTCTCTACGACAGTGAGAGATTACAAGGTAGGATTGTCTCTCTCTCTCTCTCTCTCTCTCTCTCTCTCTCTCTCTCTCTCTCTCTCTCTCTCTCTCTCTCTCTCTCTCTCTCTCTTCTACTGCCAACATTTACTTGAAATCTGTTCTCATTATCGCTTTCCTTTCTGAACAATATGTATCGTATTGGAAAAATACAGATGTCTCTTCCTTACGTAATTGTAAAAACAACAATGGGAAAAAGTGGAAAGTGAAGATGATAACTCAGGTAAAATTTTAAAGGACAAACACAAAACTACTACTACTACTACAACTATTGATAATAATAGTAATAATAATAATAATAATAATAATAATAATAATAATAATAATAATAATAATAATAATAATAATAATAAACTAATATGGTACTTGAAGCTCTTGACGTGAATGTGCATCATATAAAAAATAAATTAAAAAAAGAAAGAAAGAAAAAGAAAGGAGAAAACAAAGAAAAATTTTTCCCATTTCAACTATAAATGATTCGATTCAGGAAAATTTCTTATTTATGAAAGACTCAATAAGTGCTCCGTACATTTTAACAATACCTCATGACAAGTTGGCAAGGAAGCATACACATTGACTATGAGGTTCTGACTTCATACGAATAACCCTCCCTCCCTGTGTCTAGAAACTTGACTATGTTATCCAAAAATTTTCACAGTGGTGTTTGTGAAGTAATGATGCCCTATTTTAGCATTAAATATACAGTGAAAGACTTAACATGCAATTTTTTGCCTCAAAATATATCTGTATCGAGAGAGAGAGAGAGAGAGAGAGAGAGAGAGAGAGAGAGAGAGAGAGAGAGAGAGAGAGAGAGAGAGAGGAGAGAGAGAGAGAGAGAGAGAGAGAGAGAGAGGCTTACTTTTTAGTTGCAAACACCTCGCTGGTTAGGTGGTTAAAGTTTTCTTTCTAGTGAACCAACCATCAGAGACCAAGAAAAAATTTTCATTCCAAAATGGTCATTCATACCTGCAAAAAACGGAGAATTTTTTATTATTATTTTTTAACAAAGATAACAACATGAAGAAATAACATATTTAAAAAATCTAAAAACATTCTTTCACACAAAAAAAACATTTATATTTATATGCAAAAAACATTTATCTTTTTTGCATTCAGAAAACATTCTAAGAAGAACAGTTTTAATTTAGAACATTTTTAGGAAACATTATATAAACTTCAAAGAAAAAAGTACGATATAACATACTGAAAACATACACTAATCTTTAAAAAACTGTTCGAACAGAAGAAAAATCACCCTCACATACAGAAACATTCTATAAATTTTTAAACATTTCCAAATAGAGAACAAAAAGCAACCTCACATACTAATATATTCTTGACCCTCATATGAAGAAAACATTCCATAACCATTAAAACAGTTTTGCCTTAAGAAAACATAAGCAGTCTCTCATAAAAACATATTTCCTAAACTTTAAAACATCTTCACGTAAAAAACATAATCAATCTCACAAGCGGGAAACTTTAACTTTAAAGATATATTACAAAAATATACAATCTCGAACGCAATATTATTCCATAAACTTCAAATCAATTCCACGTTGAGAAACATAAGCAGAGAAACGCATATTAATTTTCACGCAACTTTAAGTATAGAAAACACACTGTCTCACATGTTGAAAACAACTCAACGTAATGAGATTATACATTGTGTCACATGCAGAATACATTTAAACATTTAAATATTTCTACATGGAGAAAACATACGAAGAAAACATTCTATTTAATATAACTAGACAGAGATAACACAAGCAACACTACATGCAGAGAAGATTTCATAAACCCTTGAGAAATTTTGCTTAAAAATATATATGATCTTGCATGCAGATAAACTCCAAAAACTTTAAAACCTCACCAGGTAATGAAAACATAAAACAGTCTCATCTACAAGAATATAATATTCATATTTCCATGAAAACATAACCATTCTCACATGCAGAAAACACCCCATATCTTTATTGAAACTTTACACTAGGGAAAAAAAACAATCACCTAACATGAAACACTATATACAGTTTTAACAAACAATTGTTGAGAAAACATAAACAATCTCACACAGAGACTTAGACAATAAGCTTTAAAACATTTGTATGAAAACAATACCAATTCCATGCATAAAACATTCCATAAACTTTAATAAATTTCCACCAAGAGACAATAGAAGCAGTCTCACATGCAAAACACATTTCTTAATCATTAAAACATATCCAACTAGAGAAACCATAAGCACCCTCATACGATCAAAACATTTCATAATTCTTAATGTAACTACATGAAGTGAAAACATAAAATATCATGAACAGAAAATACACTATAAAAATGAAAACATTTCCACAAAGAGAAAACATTCAAAACCTGAGAAAACATTGTCACAACTTTCAAGGAAATTTGTTAACTTATGATCCTTCCGTCAGGAATGTCCAACTTTTTCTAATTTGATCTGCAAAAGTTTCTAACTAAAAAAATTATCTTGCTCGTTATTATTATTATTATTATTATTATCATTATTATAATTATTATTATCTTTATTATCATTACTGCTGGTGTTGTTGTCTTAAATGCTGTTATTATTCATATTATTCATATTATTATTATTATTATTAATTTCTTATTATTATTATTATTATTATTATTATTATTATTATTATTATTATTATTATTATTATTATTATCATCACTGTAGTAGTAGTAGTAGTAAAAGAAATAGTAGAAGCATTAGTAGTAGTAGAAAAATTAATAAATGTATTAACTGAAATTTTGGTAGCAGAACTTCCATTGTTCTAGTTTGAACTAACAAGTCTAATGACGGGAGAACGGTTTCCGAAAGCTTGCACTCATTCACACACATTATATATATATATATATATATATATATATATATATATATATATATATATATATATATATATATATATTACACTCATTACAACTTCTGTAAATAATTATATTTTGCATAGAGGATATTACACTATGAAAGTAAATCCTTAATGCCCCCTCTGGATTAAAAAAAAAAACGATAGCAAAATATTTTCTGTTCTATTAGCTAACAAACAACCACTAGTACAGAGCCTTCGAGGCAGCAAGAATATTTTATTTGTGATAATTAACACACACACAGAATATTATACTACATACACACACACACACTTTCTCCTTGAGAATGCATTATCTTTATTGCGTGAAAATGCAATACTAAACTTTGGAAGGAAGACTATTACATATTTATTATTGTAGCATGAGACTAAGCTGTTTAGTAAACACAAATAAGTATCCAGATGTATCATGTATATGTCCCATGTTTTATTCTGGTGTAGTGGAAAACATAAGAAAAATTTGTAAACATGCTAAATTTCCTCATATAAAAAGTAAAGATATATATTCTATTATATTTGTTAAGTCACAGCCATCAGTAGAGAAAGATTATCCTTTGCTACAGTGGAGTAAAATATGGAAAAATGTTAATCATCCAGTGGTTGCTTTAAGGGAGAGAGAATTTATGTTTAAATATTTACATGAAAAATTACCCACAAATAAACATTTAGAAGTGTTAGGAATTAAGAATAATGGAAATTGTGACTTTTGTGGTGAACCTGAATATACAATGCATATATTCTATTTTTGTATAAGAATAAAAAATACTTTTCATTGGTTTAAAAGTAAATTTAATTTGATGTGTTCAGTACAAGATAATAACTGGCTAAAATTATTAATGTTAGATATTAAAGGAAGAAGTAGAAGAGATGAGAACACTGCAATTCTGCTTATTTGTAATTATCTATATTGTGTATGGACTAGTCGTACACAGAACTTGACTGAACGGGAAACTTTACGTTTAATTAAAGGTAAATTTAATTATTTGAAATGGTTCTTGAATATTTGTTATGCAAGTAATATACAGAATATATTAACTAAAGAATTTTCCAATGTAATTTTGTAATCATTTTACGATTGTAAAAATTGTACATTTGACATTTAAAAAAGAAAAAAAAATAGCAAAATATTACATACATACATACATATACGTGCATAATTGTGTGCGTGTGTGTATTTAGCTATTGAATTTACCAGATTCTTCTTATGCCGCGATTCCCCGTCTCCAGGCTGTTTTTTTTTTTTTACTCACTACATGCGTGTGCATGAGGATGAATGTATTAATTTTGTCTGCAATAAAAGTTTTACACTACAACCTCAAATAAGAGGAATAAAAAGTTATTAGAAAGAAGTGAAAAAGAGGAAGAGGAAAGTAATAATAGCTGTAAAAAGAGCAACAGAAAGAGTAAAATAAGAATACATAGGGAGACAAAACAAAAATATAAAGAGGAAAAAGTATTGAGAGCCATAAAAAGAGCAACAGAGGGAGGAAAATAAGAGAAAAAATGACGCACCACGGAAATATAAGAAGAGAAAAGTATTTCGAGGTGTAAAATGAGCAACAAAAAGGTTAGAGGTAAAATGTGTCTAACGAAAGACAGAGGCAAGGGACTGTGATAGCACAGAGCCCAAACTATATACTTACTATATAGCCGGGGCCCAAATCACTCTTATATCACGAGATCCCTGTGATCTCCAGGCAATAGCTAAATAATCAAATAGACCTATAGGATATCACCAACCCCCAATTAATTGCCCAAGTCAATAATATAGTAAAGAAAGTATATTCAAAGCTGAACTGAAAAATAAAAGAATAAAATTAAGAAAAAAAAATATCACACATGCTGAAAATCCGAGAAGAGAGAATAGAAATAACGATAGAAATAAAGAGCTGGAGAAATAATAATGGAAACAAAGGACTGGAGGCCAATATCCACCACAATACCAACGGACGCAATCAATACGGTTTAAAAAAATATTTCTTCTGGCTAAGCAGATGATTACGACATTGTCTTGTCATATCTGCTGAGATGGTGGAAAGCAGAACAATTGGTGCTTTTAGTATGGGTGAAAGATGATTCTGCTGATGACAGAAAAGCTTAAGACAATATTCGATGCGCTTTTGCGAGACAAAAAAACAAGTTAACATGAGTTGTCTTGCCACATTATAGTAGCATCACCATCCGTACAAAGAAAGTAGCATAAAACGAAACATCTTGATTCATTATGTTCCAGCAGCCGTTTGTGAGCTAAGTGCTGAGGACTCATTTGCGGCCTTTTAAGAACTTACTCACGAACGGCTGTTGGAAAATAATAATAAAACAAAGCTGTCTCGCTTTACTCTAGGTTCTTTGCATAGATGGTAATGCTGTTATTGTGGGGCAGGAGAACTAAAGTTAAACTGACATTTTGTCTAATTGCCTTTAGTCATTTCTGGTGAAGTGAAGGTATATAAGAACTGTAGATTAAGTTTAGCTAAAAGATGTTTCTGCTGACCCAGGAAAAGTTCCTGAAAATGTCAGGTCATATCTGTTAAATAGAAAAATACAACAAATGACGATATCAGAATGGCTGGAAAATGTTTTTTACTATCGAAGGAAAAGCTGTAGACAATGTCTGGTAAATTCTGTTAACATTCAGCATAGCTGAAAGAAATTGCTGCTAAACAAGAAAAAGTTTAGGCTGTAGTGTCAGAAATCAGAATAATTGATACATTCAGAATAAATGAAAGATGCTTCAGCTGATGAAAGAAAAGTTTCAGACATTGTTTCGCCATATCTCCTGATTTGACGAAAAACTGAACAACAAAGCATTCGATATGGTAGGGAGATGTTTCTGCTAACGAGGCAAATCCTCAAGACAATGTTTTGTCTTTTCTGCTGAGCTGACTGGAAACAGAACAACTGAGACTTTTATTAAGGATAAAAGATGCTTCTGTGACGAGGGAAAAGCTTAAAGACATTGTCTTATTTTTGCTAAAAGAAATAGTAAACAAAACAATTAACGCATACAGTATAGTTAATAGATAATTCTGCTATCTAAGCAAAATCTTCAAACACCTGTCTAGTCATTTCTGCTAAAGTGTCATCAAAAACTTCTGGCATACACAGAGCGTAAAATCCTTGAGAAATATATACAACAGGGGAAATTTTTCACATCCTTTTACTCTCAAAACACTTTTAACTCTTTGGGCCTCTTTCACACGACGCCACCATGGTGGCGCCACCATATGTTTTCAATGATTCAAATGTAGCCGTGCCACTGCCACCTGTGGCACGACCACGTCTAAACGGTTAATTTGAATCACTGAAAATAAATGGTGACGCCACCATTGTAGCGTCGTGTGAAAGAAGCCCAAAGAGAATAATAGGTGACAACTCCAAACGACAAAAGCATATATGCAAATGAGACGCCATCTGAATGCATAATAACATTCATTGTTTACGTCATCACAGAACAAAAATAAACTTTGGAAAATACGTAACTTTTTAAAGTACTAGAACTAAACTGGTTATATTCTGCATATGTATGTATATAAACAAATTAAAATTAATTATTAAAATTAAATTAAATTATAATAATATATGCTTAAATTTTACACACAATAGAGAACGGAATATAGGATACTAAGGCTGCTTTCACACCAAAGTGGCACGTCGCATGTAGCATGGGACATGTCACGCCACCTCTGTGTGAAAGGTTTCATAAATTTCCGGATGTTCGTTTTCAACTAGCGTGCCACGTGCGACGTGCCACTTTGGTGTGAAAGTGGCCTAAAGCAAACGATATAGGTATATTCAACACATATTGTAAGTTATTTTGAACATCAGTTTGCCAAATGCTTTTAGTAAAGCGTACATTAAGAGTCTGCATTGACATAACTATACTTTTCTTTAATATCAGTCTGATAAAATCATTAGTAACACATGTAACTGCACTTTGTTTTTAACATTTCTCTGTATAAGTCTTTAGTAACAAATGCAATACAGAGCTGCGCTAACATGAATGTATTTCATCTGTTACATCAGTCTGCCAAAGCCTTTGGTGACATAGGCAGCAAGGGAATGGATTGAGCTAAATGGATTTTTATCTTTATCATGTCTATCAAAAGTAGTCACCGTGGCTCAAGCGGTAGTGTCCGCGACTGAGGCGCCAGGTCGAGGTTCGTGCCCCGTCACAGTCAGGTTAGCAAGGGCATGCACTCAGGGTAACGATTACATCTGCCAAAACAAGTCCTTCGCAAGAAGGCAACCGTCCTAGCCTTTGGTAGAAAATGGGGTCCGTAACGTAAACCCGGAACACACAATCAGTCGATCAAAAGACTATGCACACACATACTTCAATATACTGCACTGTCAAAACTGGATTTCATCATAACATCAGTCAATCAAAAATGTCTTTATTACATATACAAAGGGGAATTGTATCTTATCAAAAACACTAGTCTGACAAAAGCTCAATATTGTACAAACAATTTGATTCTTATGAGTGAAAAATCTCAATTTAGTCGGACAAAGCTCAATATTGTTCCGTGCTCAAACAATTTGATTCTTATCAGTGAAAATCTTAGTTTAGTCTGACAAAAGCTCAATATTGAACAGTGCACAAACAATTTGATTCTTATGAGTGAAAACTCTTAATTGGAAGAAAAAAAAAAAAAAAAAAATATATATATATATATATATATATATATATATATATATATATATATATATATATATATATATATATATATATATATATATATATATATATATATATATATATATATATATATATATATATATATATATATATATATATATATATATATATATATATATATATATAGAAGCATGAAACAATATAATGTTAAATTTTAAATGTAAATGATATTCAAGAAATATAATTTATTCAGTACAAAACATTTATTTACTTTATCTATTTTTTCTATATTCTGTGAGAGGGAGAACATAAAAATGACGCCATCTCTGTCCCAAACCTCTCCCATTCATGGGTCGGTAGGAGGGGTAGCCATTAGGAGACTTAAACAGAAAATCAAGAATTTAGAGGCAATGGTTATAAGCCTTGATGATAAAATTCGGAATATGGATGGAGAAATGAAAGAGAATGAAACACTCAGAGAGCAAATAAGATCTTTGGAGGAAGCAAATAAAGCACAAGGGCAGGAGAGAAAGGAACTAGAAAAAAGAACAAAGAATCTGGAAGGGGAAAAGAGTCAACTAGAATCTAGAATTTCTAAACAAGAAGATAAAATCAAACAGCTGAATGACAACCTAAAGGAATTAGATGTTAGTTCACTGCTCTCTTCTGAGAGAGACGAGATTGCTGCTTGGAATGTCCAGATTAAGGAAAACATTGAACAGTTCAGAAAAGAGTTCCAGGAGCTGAATATGGAAAATGATGCCATGAAAACTTCCTTTGCTGATGCACTAAAGGGGAATGTGGCAGTAAAAGAGGCTGTAAAGGTGGTGGCACTGGAAAACATACAAACAGTTGACTATAAAGAGACAGTAATCGAAAAAATGAAAGACGTTGTGATGGAAAGGGCAAACCCACTCATCAGACAGGCACTTGATAAGGAGAAGACAGTGGTAATCTCAGGCATAAGCGAATCCCAGGAGCCAACATGGCAGGGGAGACTTGAAGAAAATAAAGCTAGGGTTGTAGACCTGATAAGAAAGCTTGGAGTAGTTTGTGGTCCTGAGGATATTGTAAACATACACCAACTAGGTAAATATTCGAGGGAAGGAAAGCCGAGACCAACAAAAGTAACCTTTGAGAGAGGGGAAACATGTAGGGAAATATTGTTGAGAAAAAAAAGTCTAAAAGACTTTCAAGAATTCAAAGAAGTGTTCATTAGACGATACAGAACACAGGAAGAGATGGGGAAGATAAAAAACTTGTTGCAAGAGGCAAGAAGGTTAAATGATGAAAGAAATGAAGAATAGAAGAAAAATTTTCGTTTCAGAGTTCTTCCAGACAAAGGGGAGATAAAGAGGATGATGACAGAAGATCAGGGGATGGGGCCTCATTAAGATTGTTATACACAAATGCTGATGGATTAGCTGGTAAGGCAGTAGAATTAAAAGATAGGATTCACAACAGTAAGGCAGATATAGTAGCAATTACAGAGACTAAGTTGAGTGAGGACATAAACAGTGTCACAGTTTTTCCTAAGGGCTTCAGAATACTAAGGGTTGAAAGATCTGAGAGGACTGGTGGAGGGATAGCACTGTTCATAAGTGAAAGGATTCAAGTTGAAGAAATAAACTTGGCTATAGAAAGTGAGTTCAAGGAATTTCTTGTTGCTCGCATAAATACTGGGTCAGAGAGCATTATAATAACTGTTGTATACAACCCACCAAGGAACCAAAATAGGCTTGAAGTTTATGAGGAAAGTCATATAGGTACTATTGAAGTCTTAAACTCAGTTGTTAACATGGCACGGGAAAAAAAATGTAGGATTTTGATTATGGGAGACTTTAATCATAAAGAGATAGATTGGATAAATCTTGACCCACACAGTGGTAAGGACTCATTCGGGGCAAGATTCCTAGATTGCGTACAAGGGAATTTCCTACACCAACATGTAATGGAACCAACAAGGGCCAGGGGTGGGGATGAGCCATCACTACTTGATCTAGTGTTCACAGATAATGTGTTGGATATTGAAAAAATTGAGTATGAACCACCAATTGGAAAGAATGACCACTGTGTGTTGTTGATGGAGTATATCATTGAAGATATTCTTCCTGAGAGTAGAGGCACTGAGGACATGAGGAGGAACTATCCGAAAGGAGATTACATCAAAATGAATGAGCTTTTTGCAGTTATTGACTGGAGAACCTTATTTTACAACAAATCTGTACAAGAAATGTATGACATCTTTTGTGAGAAATATGGGCAGATAGTAGATTGCTGCATACCTGTCACCAAAGTAGGTGTAATTCATGCCAGAGAGAAATGGTTCGATAATGGGTGTAAAAGAGCTAAGGAGTGGAGAGACAAATGCTGGAAAAGGTATAGGAGGAGAAAAAACATAAATGCCTGGCAAACCTACAAAAGAGCAAGAAATGACTACCTAAGTAAAAGGAGAGAGGCAGAGAGACTATGAGAGGGACATCACCAGGAAGGCTAAAGAAAATCCCAAGCTTTTCCACAGCTTTATCAGAGGAAAACTGAAGGTAAAAGAACAGGTTTTAAGGCTAAAGAGAGCGTATGGAAGCATCACTGAGACGGATGAAGAGATCTGCAAAGAATTGAACAAGGAGTTTCAGTCAGTATTTACAGTAGAAAATACCCCACCCCCTCAGACTGCAGTGATAGAAGCTCAAGGGCCGGTATTAGAGAACATCAACCTTACAGTCACAGAGGTATGCAAAGCGCTGATGGATTTAGATGTTCATAAAGCTACAGGTCCTGATGACATATCCCCTCATGAGCTTAAAAAATGCGCAAACACAATATCAGTGGCACTAAGTATCAT
>JAXCGZ010020928.1:0-30000 GCA_037179515.1 Halocaridina rubra | reverse complement strand
TATCCTTTAAGTTAAATTTGCCAAATTATCTTTATTGATGACTGAGGGTGATAAAGTGAGCACTGGGATATCACACTTGCACAATGGTAAAGAACTTCAGGAGGATCTAAATAATCTGCATGAGTGGTCAGAAAAGTGGCTAATGAAATTCAATACCTCAAAATGTAAGGTAATGAGAATGGGTACAAGTGCAAGAAGGCCCAAGCTTGACTACTCGGTGGCTGGAGTACAACTTCAAGAGACAGAAAATGAGAGAGATCTAGGAGTAAACATACTGGCAGATTTGTCTCCAGAAATACATATAAATGGCGTAGTAAGGGCAGCATATACATTCTTATCAAATGTAAGGGTAGCCTTCAGGCACATGGACAAGGAAATGTTCAGAAATATTTATGTAACCTATGTGAGGCCAAAACTCGAATATGCAGCCCCCTTTTGGAATCCGCACTTGAAAAAGCACATAGCTAAGCTTGAAAAAGTTCAAAGACATGCCACGAAACTGGTGCCAGAAATACGCAATCTCAGTTATGATGAGAGGCTGAGGGAATTAGACTTACCATCACTCGAAGCTAGAAGAGTGAGGGGGGATATGGTGACAGTCTTTAAATTCCTTCATGGTTATGATAGAGTGGATAGGGATCGATATTTTGATATGGCTGGCTCTAGAACTAGAGGTCATAGTTTGAAGCTTGGTAAGAAAACTTCTTCGCAGGATGTAAGGAAATACTTTTTCAGTGTAAGAGTAGTTGATAATTGGAATTGGCTGAGCGAGGAGGTAGTTTATGCTATCTCAATCCATAGTTTTAAGGACAGGTATGATAAGTATGACTAAGTCTAAAATGGAACCGATCAGGAGACGGGAAGATACGAGCTTTGGGCTCTTTCCCGTAAACACAATTAGGTAATCACACACACACACCAAAAAATAAAAGGATAGAGATAATCTTAATTTTTAAGCAATTTAAGGTCTTATTACCTTGAACCACATGTACTGTATTAGGTAAAGAAAAACAAAATGATTAAGAGAATATGTTAAATGTTATTAAGGTTGGGCACCAAACTTAATATCATCATTAACTATATAAGATTATATTTGAAACTACGAGCGTTAAAGTAAATATTTACCTTATACAGTATTATCTTGCACCAGATGTATTTACCGACGGACTCATACTGCTGATCAAGGAGATTTTATTATGAAATAAGCACAGAGACAAGTACACTATCACAGAAAAAAAAAACAGGTTATTGAAATAATAAGTCTATCACACTTGCACATTAAAAAAAATCAAAGATGTTATTCAAAAAGCACTACAGTTTTTTAAAAGCACAGAGGTAATATTAAATATACACAAGACGATTTTTAACGCTTTTATCAATCCCAAAAATAAGAATGATCAGCTGTTACAGAACGCTTATCTGAAGGAAATTTTATGGGCGTGCTGAAGCTGCAGTGTTGCCAATCACTGATGATAATGATGATAATCCGGTTTTACGTCAAGGAATCCCTTTTCTGTTAAGTGCTTAGACATGTTCCTCCTTTCGAAGGACTTTGGTTTTGTAAGTGCAACCCTTACCCTAAGTAAATGTCCTTTCTAAACTCAGACCTTGGCGAGTCTCTTACTCGGTCACTCACAAAATATAGAAAAACCCAGATGGTTTGCCTAAAAACACCCAGATTCGGCAAAAATATCTTATAGTTTTAGAGAATTCATAATACCAAGAGTATAAAAAAATACTATTCTGTATATATATATATATATATATATATATATATATATATATATATATATATATATATATATATATATATATATATATATATATATATATATATATATATATATATATATATATATATATATATATATATATATATATATATATATATATATATATATATATATATATATATATATATATATATATATATATATATATATATATATATATATATATATATATATATATATATATATATATATATATATATATATATATAGATATATATATATATGTGTGTGAGGCTAAAATAATTTAATTCATGACAATCAGGTAGGCCTTACTCAACACCTCCTTCTTCGAAGCTTGAAGAAGGAGTCGTTGAGTAAAATCCTGAGCCCCGAGGTCGAGAAAGGAAGGAAAAAAGGATCTAGCAGACTAAGAAATAATCTTGTGCACGTTAAACTACCTACGTTCATATATTAATATATTAATATATTACCGTATATATGTATATTATTAGCGTATTTTGCATCACGAACGAATAAGAAACAAAGAGTAAAATTAAATAAAAAAATATATATATAAGTGGATAACATTGTTCAACGTTGAGAAATTGGATTACAACCCTTCCGTAATGCTATAATAAGGTTTATTTTCATATTTTTTAATAATTGCTCGAAATTCAATAATCGCAGTTTCCTTCCACAAGTAACAGTGGCAGTAGTGCCAATTTAATGTAAATACTTCCTCAAGTACTATTGGCAGTAGTGCCATCTTAATGCATTTTCCGCTATTTTTATCAATTTAAGCTGAAATCTAGCGAGGAAAATGACAGATAAACTATTTCTTAAGGACCTTGATGTCAAATTTAGCAGATTCTTGAAAGACTTTGACAATACTGACAATGACATACGAATGTAAATTTTTCATTCATGCGAAAGAGTCATTTGGTGGAAGTGCGTCGTCAGTGTTCATTTATCAAAGAGTTTCATATTTCATTTATCTTTTGGTGCGTTTTGGACTGGAGAGTATAATAGTGTTTAAATGCATTTGTAAGTAGCACTTGATGCATTATTTTATATTTCATTTTATTTGACCGAGTGCTCCTTGCGACCCACGATGGCCTTGATATTGTGGGTTTGTAAACTCTGGAGTCGAGAACTGTGACCACTCGGCTACCGCGATCCCCTTTATTTTATATTTACTCAACCGATTTTTACTTCGAGTCAAGAATAATGTGGTAGCGTAGTGGTTGGAGCACACGACTCTGAAAGTGACGGACTGCGATCAAGTCCACCAAGAGGCATAATCTTGAATATGTTAACACAGCAAGGTTCAAAATTGCACTTAATAGCAGCTGAATTTGTGCCTAGTGTATTCGCAAAGGTTGCAGCTCATTCTCAACATCAGTACTAGGCAAACAATGCCAATAGGAAACAGCCAAATGGCCAAAAGGATTCCACAAACTGTCGGCCTGGTTCGCAAGTAGCCACTATAACACATGGGACATATGTGGTTAGTATCTCCTCGTACAACTAGAGGCTGCCCTACACCTGGCTTTTTTATATAGGAAAAATACCCCTAAGGCGGTATGGGGATGAAGCTCCTGGCTAGGGAGGACGCGTTTCCCTAGGTGAGGTTAGATTAGGTTAGGACGCTCTCTCAATAATCCCCTTTTCTGAAAATTTACCATGCCAACCAATTGTGTAATTTCGTGTTTTCAAATATATTAGTTGCATTTATCATTATTTAAGTAACATTACACTTGAGATTTGATAGAGTGCCAAATGGGTACTGTTTAGTTTTACAAGTTACTTACCAAAGAGATCAAGATAATTTTAGGTTTTATTTTGGATGCTGAATAGATTTCGGGTTATTTTACTAGTAGTTTTAAGAGATTTTTGGATATTATTAATGGTACTAATTCGATCTCTTGTGTTTTGTTACTGTTAACTATGAAGGCAGTCATTTAGTAATTGGTTATGAAGTAGTATGGCAATTTACTGTATGTTCATTTTTATTAGCAAGAAAATATAAGTTTATACCATTGAGCCGAAAGGAAAGCTTGTAGTATTCTTACATTGCAAAGTTTAAGTGCCATACTTTAAATACTAAGGTTTATCATTACTTATTACATAAAAAGAAATACATAAAATAGTTTTGTTTTCTTATTCTGCTACAAATTATAAGTGCCAAATGGCAAATTTTGAAGTATTTTACTGATTACTTACATAGATATGCTTGCAGGGCTTTTTTTTTTTTACAATAAAAAGAGAGCTAGATTCTTAGATGTCTGGGAGTGCCTTAGGCTTCCAGCGGGTTCCAAGGACAAAACTTTTAGCTTGTATAGAAGGTTTGAGGCTATCAAAAATCTAACTTCTGAATATTTTGGTAAACGTTTGAATATTATATTTTAGCTTGAATTTATGGTTCCTTGTTACAGAATAGGTTTCAGCCTCTGAAGTTAAGAGGTTTAAATAAGAAGGAAAAATTATAGGTGCCACTGGCACAGAAAATTCCTACCTTGTCATCTCATTCTGTAACTGGGTGAACTAACCAATATCAGGTATTTAGAAAAGCAATAAAAACACAAATCTCTCGAATAACATTAGGTTAGGTTTCCTTCACACTCAGATAAAAAACTTGTTAGGCTAGTAATTACACTCCAGTAGCACCAAGGTAATTTATGTAAAATTTATCAGCAATTAACAGAACAAAATTATAAAATAGAACCTAATATATCATGATCTCTGTTTTTATGGGCTTGACTTTTGTACATAAAGTGTAAAACTTTTGTTTTTTTTCGGTATTTTTGTGTAAACTAAATGAAAAAATATTCTTTTGATTTCAGATTATTTTTCCATATTTTGATAATGAACAATAATCATTTTTTTTTCAATAGAATTAGAGTATGGTAATAATTTAGTAATTACAGTACTGCAAAAGTTACTAGTGATTTTAATAAGCTTTGTTTTATATTTTCTCTTCAGTCAATGGAAAAGCAATTTATAGTTTTAACTAATAATTCCATGAATTTTCAGGTACTGTATTTTATAGTGGTTTTATATCTGAATGCGTACGTTTAGTCGTAACCTCGTACTCCAATGTCGAGGAGGAAGTGGAGGAAGGACTACCATCCAAGAATATCTCCTCTTGATTTGGTAAGTAAAACTTCTTTTTGATAATGATATGAGTAAGGTAGCATTGGTATTACTGTATTATTTTTCTAATTGGAAGAAAAGAAAGGACTAACATCAAAGATATTTTCATCTTGATAGATTGTGTAAAAATACATTTTGTCAGTAATAAATGTTATGTTGAAATTATTATTATTATTACTATTATTATTATATACAGTATATATATATATATATATATATATATATATATATATATATATATATATATATATATATATATATATATATATATATATATATATATATATACACACAGTGTTCCCCCCCCATACCGCGGTAGTTCGGTTCCGGGACCCGGCGCGAACCAGGAAATCCGCGGAGTAGGATCAGCCTATATGTACATAGATATTTTAATATATTTTTACGCTTAAACTGTATAAACCCTCCCTGTACTGTTAAAAAAACACCCTTTACATTATAAATAACAGCAAGCAACGTTATTTTTTATGAAAGTGATAGGAAAACTTACCTTGAATGAGGTGATGATGACTTGACATACAAAGGTACAGTATTTTACAATAATTTTTACGTTTACGTAAAATAGCGGCCGACATCCACAAACTTTTTTCCTTCTTTCAACATATGTAAGAGTTTCACTTTATTTACAATGGTTAACATTTTCCTTTGCCGCTTAGGCTCACTACAAGAAGCCTTAGAAGATGAAGGATGCTTGGGAGGCATTGCAAAGGTTAAAATATGCGAGTAAAAAAATCACAAGCAAAACATATTAATAATAATAAGCACAACGTGAATGGCGCACACGAGTGAGGCGAGACAATGGAAGATGGTGGAAGCCTTTGTCCGAAACGATGATAGCGGTATCGTATTTTACATGTTGCAATACTGTTAGTATTTGTTTTTTTTTTTAAATTTTTTACTCTTTTATTATTCTTAGGCAAAGAAATAAGTTTTTTTATCAATAAAATCATGAAACTACTGGAAATATAAATATATATGCTAGCTCATGTAGCTGCGACCCCAATACATTGTACAAAATCTATTGTATTTATTCATTGTAATTTGGACCAAATATTCCTTTTGTAAAGATAATACTGTACTTTTCAAAAGAGGTGGTCAATAAACGTATCTATCTATCTAAATTTATGTTTTTTACTATTTTTTACTGTTTTAATATTCGTAGGCTGGGAAATAAATTATTTTTATCAATTAGAAAATGAAATGTGTTTTTTTTTCAATAAAAAAATTTAAATACTGATAATTTTTTTTTTTTGTAATATTTTAATATTTTTGCATATACCCATAAAATAAAATAATGATTTATAAAAAAAAACGTGATACAGTGAGAACGCGAACCAAGAAACGCGAATAACCGGGGGAACACTGTATATATATATATATATATATATATATATATATATATATATATATATATATATATATATATATATATATATATATATATATATGTAGTAATCCCTCGCGGGTTTTTTTTTTTTGGCGATTTTTTTTTTTTTTTAATATATGATTGTGACACCAGGACGGGCCAAAAAATAATAAAATAAAACAGCCTTTATCGGGCCTGGGCACGAAAAATACTTAGAGTAAAGAGAAACAGAGATGGAGAATGTAATGACCTGTCAGATGTGAAGGGATTATAAAAGATGTGTAATGAATATCCAAGAATATTCAGTGTAGCTGTAGGCATAGAAAAAGAACCATAACTGAAGGAAGACTTTACATCGAACTGTCCTGGACAGACCTATTTAAGTTCAAAAAACCTTCAGCTGTAGTATCGCAACAGACGGCACGAGGATCCAAACGTTCTGCCGCCTCCGTATCAGCTAATGCACCCTCGCACGCTATTTCCCTGACAATATTATATCGAAAGTTTGCTTGCTGTTTGTTCTTAAAACTTTTTTTCAATTCTCTTCATAGTGTTTGATTGCATTAAGCGGTAGAAGAGGAGGATGATGAAGGAGAATGAACCTCTAACCAAAGCGTTTTGCTGCTCCTGTATCAGCTGATGCTTATCACTATTCAGGCACAATATCTTACTCACAAAATATTTATTTACTCTCCTTATTTGGGGTTTATCTAATTTTCAGGATTATAGTATTATTAATATTCCTTGGTTCTAAACATTATGCTATCTTCTTTACATATCGACCATGCTGCATGAAATCTTAACGTAAACAAAGTCAGCTAAGAGAAAAAGAAAACTGTACAATTCGTTACAAAGGAAACGTATATCGTACTGTACATGGGAAACTTAAATGAAATATATATATTCTCTACATGCTATTTCCCTGACAATATTATATCGAAAGCTTGTTTGCTGTTTGTTCTTAATGCTCTTTTTCAGTTCTTTTCCTAATATTTGATCACATTAAGCAGTAGAGAAGGAGGAGGATGCGGGAAAACACCCCTATATCTGCAAACATTTTGGCGCATCCGCATCAGCTGATACACCCTTGCATGCTATTTCCCTGACGATATTATATCTAAAGTTTGTTTGCTGTTTGTTCTTAATGCTTTTTTACAATTCTCTTCATAATATTCAATCGCATTAAGCGGTAGAAGAGGAGTATGCGGGAGAACGAACCTCTATCTGCAAACATTTTGGCTCTTCCGTTTCAGCTGATACACCCTCGCACGCTATTTCCCTGACGATATTATATCGCAAGTGTGTTTGATGTTTGTTCTTAATCCTTTTTTTGAATTCTCTTCATAATATTCGATCGCATTAAGCGGTAGAAGAGGAGGAGGATGCGGGAGAACGAACCTATAACCAAAACGTTTTGCCGCTTCCGTATCAGCTGATGCTTATCACTATTCAGGCACAATATCTTACTCATAAAATATTTATTTACTCACCCTATTTGGGGTTTATCTAATTTTCAAGATTATAGTATTATTAATATTCCTTGGTTCTAAACATTATTCTATCTTCTTTACATATCGACCAAGCTGCACGAAATCTTAACGTAAACAAAGTCAGCTGAGATAAAGAATACGTATATAATTCGTAACAAAGAAAAGGTATATTGTACTATACATGGGAAACTTAAATGAAGTATATATATTCTCTACACGCTATATCCCTGACGATATTACAGTAATCCCGTGCTATATTGCGATTCACCTACCGCGAATTCAGTGCATCGTGGATTTTTTTCCGGCGAGCAAAAAAAAAAAAATTATTCTGACACCAGGATGGGCCAAAAAATAATAAAATAAAACAGCCTTTATTGGGCCTGGGCATGAAGAATATAGAAAGTAAAGAGAAACAGAGATGGAGAGCGTAATGACCTGTCAGATGTGAAAGGATTATAAAAGATGTGTATTGCATATCCAAGAATATCCAGTGTAGCTGGTGCCATGAGCCAACCTGCTACTGGATATGTGTTTTTTATTTTATATCGCAGATTTTCTGGGTATATGCTCTTTTTGAGCACGAGGATGCAAATGTTTTGCCTCCTCCGTATCAGCTGATGCACCCTCTCACACCTTTTCCCTGACGATATTATATCGAAAGTTTGTTTACTGTTTGTTCTTAATACTTTTCTCATTTCTTTTTATAATATTTGATCGCATTAAGTGGTAGAAGAGGATGAGGATGCGGGAGAACGAACCTCTAACCAAAGCATTTTGCCACTTCCGTATCAGATGATGCTTATTACTATTTAGGCACAATATCTTACTCATGAAATATATATTTACTCACCCTATTTGGGGTTTTTCTAATTTTCAAGATTATAGTATTATTAATATTCCTTGGTTCTAAACATTTTGCTATCTTCTTTGCATATCGACCATGCTTCACGAAATCTTAACGTAAACAAAGTCAGCTTAGAGAAAAAGAAAACTATACAATTAGTTACAAAGAAAACGTATATCGTACTGTACATGGGAAACTTAAATGATATGATATATATATATTCTCTACACGCTATTTCCCTTACGATATTATATCGAAAGTTTGTTTGCTGTATGTTCTTAATACGTTTTTTCAATTCTCTTCATAATATTCGATCGCATTAAGTGGTAGGAGAGGAGGAGTATGCGGGAGAACGAACCTCTATCTGCAAACATTTTGGCACTTCCGTATCAGCTTATACACCCTCGCACGCTATTTCTTTTATGATATTATATCGCAAGTTTGTTTGCTGTTTGTTCTTAATGCTTTTTTCTATTCTCTTCATAATATTCGATTGCATTGAGCAGTAGAAGAGGAGGAGGATGCAGGAGAACGAACATCTAACCAAAATGTTTTGCCGCTTCTGTATCAGCTGATGCTTATCACTATTCAGGCACTATATCTTACTTATAAAATATTTATTTACTCACCCTATTTGGGGTTTATCTAATTTTCAAGATTATAGTATTATAAATATTCCTTAGTTCTAAACATTATTCTATCTATCGACCATGCTGCACGAATCTTAATGTAAACAAAGTCAGCTGAGAGAAAAAGAAAATGTATACAATTCGTTATAAAGAAAACGTATATCGTACTGTACCTGGGAAACTTAAATGAAATATATATATTCTCTACATGCTATTTCCCTGACGATATTATATCGAAAGTTTGTTTGCTGTTTGTTTATGCTTTTCTCAGTCTTCATAATATCAAGTTCATATAAATTTACGCTTGCACGCTTTTATTAATAAACTAAAGGGTGGTATGTTAACAGTGCAGGGAGGGTTTATACAGTAAAGGTAAAAATTAATGTAAAATACCTATAATAAATATGGTGCTCCTACTTCACGGATTTTCACCTATCGCGGTGGGTCCAAGAACCTAACCCCCGCATTAATCAAGGGAGCACTGTATATATATATATATATATATATATATATATATATATATATATATATATATATATATATAGATTTGTATATATATATATATATATATATATATATATATATATATATATATATATATATATATATATATATATATATATATAGAGAGAGAGAGAGAGAGAGAGAGAGAGAGAGAAATATGGGTAATATTATGACTAAAGTAAACTTTTTCTATATTTTTTTATGGATTATAGAGCATCTCCCTCATTATATAGAGGAAAAATATGCACTTGAAATATTATAATAATAATAATAATGAATAATGTGTAAATATTCTAGCACGAGTCTATATCTCTGTAACCAAAGAGGATACTGTATTTCATGTCAAGACCACACCCCTTTTGTACTCTGCAGAGATTCATATAACAATTATTAATATATTGTTAATTAAATGCACAAAGGTACATTAACTAGATAGAGATATTGTTATGCAATATAGATAAATGTTTGATATCTATATCTTTGTCTTCGAACGTGAGAATATTGTATTTTTAATTTTGAAAATGCTTTATTAATTATGAATGCGATAAGGTAAAGTTGTTTTAACTGTTTTTATTAATATATATGTTGATAATAATTTGACTATTTGATCTCCCTTATTTAGTAAATTGGGTTCACTGATAAATGTTTATGTGTAATGACATTCCTTTTTTTTTTAATGAAATATTGTGTAGATAAAGAATATTAAATTTTGAGAGGAATTCTTATTCCACTTTTCTGGTTGTTTTATATATATATATATATATATATATATATATATATATATATATATATATATATATATATATATATATATATATATATATATATATATATATATATATATATATATATATATATATTAAAAATGGAACATTTTCATTAACTTTACTCATTAAATTGCTTATATAGGATAGAAAAATGTATTGCTGCATATTGCTCAAGATTTTTTTCATGTAATTTTGTGTTTTGTTGTTGTTATTGTTGTGTTCTCTGTGCTCTTATCTTAACTGCCCCAGGTCTCCAAGGAAGTCCACTGCTGATCCCAGACTCTCAGGGAATGTATGTTGCGTTGTTGGTGTATGTGGTCATAAGTGATGCAGTCTTCTATAATTTTTTTGATTGCATGAATTGGTGTGTTATGTTGTGTTTCATGTTAGCATGTGTTGCACGGGTGAAATGGGTCTAGTTTCTGCATGAGTTGCAATGCATGTTAAACATATGTTTTCATAGTTCGTTCCTGGGTTGCTCTCGATGGCTCCTGGAAGGAGGGGTCTTGGTGTAGATAAAATTATGCTGTGTTGAGACATGAGGTAATTACTCCGGCCACCAGAACCTTTCCCAGGTTCTTGTGCCCTCTGAGGAGTAAGGATTGATTTTGGCAATTTGGCCTCATTGCCGCTCCTATTTTGAGTTTATATTTTTGTGTTTTATTAGTTTAGAAAGAGGTTTCATGCAACAGTTGCTTTCCTTGTTTTATATATATATATATATATATATATATATATATATATATATATATATATATATATATATATATATATATATATATATATATATATATATATATATATACACAGTGATCCCCCCCTTATCGCGGTAGTTCGGTTCCGGGACCCGGCGCGAGACTGGAAAACCGTGAAGTAGGATCAGCCTATATGTACACAGATATTTTAATTTATTTTTACGTTTACACTGTATAAACCCTCCCTGTACTGTTAACAAACCACCCTTTACTTCATAAATAACAGCATGCAACGTAAATTTATATGAAAGTGATAGATAAAATTACGGTGAATGAAGTGGTAATTTCATGACATACTCATGTACATAGGTATTTTACAATTATTTTTGCCAAAAAAAAAAACCGTGGTACAGTGAAAACGCGAACCAAGAAACGCGATCCAGCGGGGGATCACTGTATATATATATATATATATATATATATATATATATATATATATATATATATATATATATATATATATATATATATATATATATATATATATATATATATATATACAGTGTTGCCTCACTTATCGCGGTAGTTCGGTTCCGGGACCCGGCGTGAACCAGGAAATCCGCGAAGTAGGATTAGCCTATATGTACATAGATATTTTAATATATTTTTACGTTTACACTGTATAAACTGTCCCTGTACTGTTAACATACCACCCTATACTTCATAGATAACAGCATGCAAGCGTATATTTATATGAAAGTGATAGGAAAACTTACCATGAATGTGATGATTATGTGACATACATACTCATTTGCAATTATTTTTTCGTTTACGTACTGTATAAACCCTCCCTGCACTGCTAAAAAACACCCTTTACATTATAAATAACAGCAAGCAACGTAAATTTTATGAAAGTGATAGATAAAATTATGGTGAATGAGGTGATGATGACGCGACATACATACTCATTTACAATTATATTTTCGTTTACGTACTGTATAAACCCTCCCTGCACTGTTAAAAAAGCACCCTTTACATTATAAATAACAGCAAGCAACGTAAATTTTTATGAAAGTGATAGATAAAATTACGGTGAATGAGGTGATGATGACGTGACATACATACTCATTTACAATTATTTTTTCGTTTACGTACTGTATAAACCCTCCCTGAACTGTTAAAAAGCACCCTTTACATTATAAATAACAGCAAGCAACGTAAATTTTTATGAAAGTGATAGATAAAATTACGGTGAATGAGGTGATGATGACGTGACACACATACTCATTTACAATTATTTTTTCGTTTACGTACTGTATAAACCCTCCCTGCACTGCTAAAAAAAACACCCTTTACATTATAAATAACAGCACGTAACGTAAATTTTTATGAAAGTGATAGATAAAATTACGATGAATGAGGTGATGATGACGTGACACATACTCATTTACAATTATTTTTTCGTTTACAAACTGTATAAATCCTCCCTGCACTATTAAAAAAACACCCTTTACATTATAAATAACAGCAAGCAACGTAAATTTACATTTCAAATAAAAAAATTAAAATACTGAAATTTTTTTTCTTCAATATTTTAATATTTTTGCGTATACCCATAAAATAAAATATTAATTTAAAAAAAAAAAACGCGATAGAGTGAGAACGCGAACCAAGAAACGCGAATAACCGGGGTAGCACTATATATATATATATATATATATATATATATATATATATATATATATATATATATATATATATATATATATATATATATATATATATATATATATACACTCACTGGTGACCCCAACCCACAAATTTAATCCCTTCCCAAAACCTGTCCGTGGGTTGGATTTATTTTTCCCACAGAAAAGCATGTAAAGTCACTTAATCTTTTCCTAGTCACAATAAATATACATTTAAAAATTTTTCTAGTCACTATAAACATGAAATATAATACATGTTATAAGCATATCATCTATAAAAGAAAAATTACATTAAAAATAGAAAGGAATTCTACTCTACTAAAATAAAACATGGTGCAGTAGTGTATTTACCTTTATGGATGATTGTTGCTGGCATACATGGATGGTGGTGGAGGAGGAGGACTACTCCTTCGATTTTGCCGTGTCCTACTGGGTGGCGATATCAGAAGCACGAAAACCATTTTCATGCTTAGAAATTATTTCCTTTTAGTTTCCACTGTTATGAGTCTAGGATGTTTGACGCCACTGTCACTAATGATTTTAACTTTCTTAGGAACCATAATAAGGGCTAGCTTAAAGGTATAACAATGGAAAATAATGCTAGAACTACAGACAGATCACGAACGAAATACACAGACCGGGCACCAATGCAGAACTGAGAGCTGGCTAGTGGGCAACATGGTCGCCTGGCCGACACATGTGTGTTTGTAAGTTGGTTTTTGTTCGTGATTTGTGGTCAAAATTTGCTCAAAATATTATTCGTGGGTATTGGTTGTTCATGAGAACAGGCATTCATGGGTTGGGGACACTAATTTTATGTACATACAGTCACCTCGCTTTTTACGTGTATTTATACTATGCGAAATTGGAATAGCATGTCTTGAGAATAATAGTAAAAAAATACGAAATACGCGAGTTACGCGAGTGAGAAAAAACGGAAGAAAATGGTTGTTTAGTAACTAAGCGACCGCCTCCGAGGCAGTTTCCCGCCATGCTGCCATGTGCTTCAGTCTTTCTTCACCCAGTATGAACCCCAACTACAACCAGGGGTTAGCTCTCCCCCATCCTCTTCCTCTTCTCCTCCCTCTCAAGTCATCCTATCACCGCTACCCCGCTTGTCTCAGTATGCCTGTTGCCCATCATATATAGAGTGAGTACACCTGTGTAATTTTTTACGTTTTTTTATGTTATATCTTTAATACTGTACTACATTATTATATTCAGGCTTTGCATAATAAAAAAAATGAGTTTTCTAGTCTTGCTTTTGTTCATTTTTTTATTATATCTTTGTTTACGTTTGCAGGTAGGGGTTTGTTTTACCGATTCCCCACTCCTTTTCTCCTACCGCTTAAGTCACGTGGTCACCGCCACCACCAGTGTTGCCAACCATGGGGAATACTCCCCAGTTTGGGGGAATTTGGGTGACTGATGGGGAATTTTGATCAAAATTTGGGGAATTTTTGCCATTGATTTGAAATTCTCTATTTTGATTACATTCACCAAAATAAATATCTATGAAACAAAATATTTCCAAAACTATCATAGCATGATGAAATTAGATTTCCTTTTCAGAGCTCCATCCTCAATCAGATGCATGTAGTAGATCCTGGTTTTGTTATAAAGAAAAGTGCTCCTTCCATTGCATCTTTGGTTAGTCTATTTCCTAGTATAATTAAGCCTAATCAGTTAAATGAGGTAGCTGGAGAATGGAGAGTACTAAGAAATAACGACTTAAATGTTGGCATTTACTGACTATGCATCTGGCTCATATAAAATTCTTAAAAAGAAAAAATAACTGGAGTATCAATAAAGATCAACAAACTTGAGTAAACCAGCTCTTTGGTCACAGTTACGTTGTACAGTGCTCCCTCGTATATCGCGGGGGTTCGGTTCCAGGACCAACCGCGAAAGGTGAAACTCCGCGAAGTAGGAGCACCATATTTATTACAGGTATTTTTACATTTATTTTTACCTTTACTGTATAAACCCTCCATGCACTGTTAACAACTCACCCTTTACTTTATTATGAACGTGATAGGTAAGCTTACTGTGGATGACGTGATGATGACGTTTACATACTGCACAGCCAATGGCGGCCGACAGCTGAAACTTCTTCCTTCCTTCAGCATATCTAACAGTTTTACCTTATTTGCTATGGTCAACATCTGCCGCATAGGCTCACTACCAGAAGCTTTAGAAGATGAAGGACGCTTGGGCGGCATTGCAGGGGTTGAAATACAAATGTTTCACAAAAAACACAAGCACAACGTATTAAGAGGCACAACAAGAAAGGCGCACACGTGAGTAACTGAATGGGTGAGGCGAGACAATGGAAGATGCTGGAAGAATCAAACTTCAATCGGAAAAGCCAATGAGTCCCCAGTAAACAGAACACAATTCTGTGATTCGTCATCTCCCTCCCGTGAGTCACCATCTGCTAATAGCATCCCGTGTACTATCTCACGTAGGTATCGTATTTTATATGATGCAATTCTGTGAGTTACATGTTTAAATTTATGTTTTTTACTATTTTTTACTGTTTTATTATTCTTAGGCTAGGAAATACTTTTTTTTATCAATAAAGTAATGAAAATACTGGAAATTTTAATATGTACTATCTCACGTAGGTGCGACCCCTTGCGTTTTCCGAAACGCCAACACCCGTATCGTATTTTATGTGATGCAATACTGTGAGTTACATTTTTAAATTTATGTTTTTTACTCTTTTATTATTCTTAGGCTAGGAAATACTTATTTTTATCAACAAAATAATGAAGATACAGGAAATTTTAATATTTCCACATATCGTGGATTCTCGTGATATACCCAGAAAATCTGAGGTATAATATACATATGCTCGCCAAAAAAATCTGCGATCCACTGAATTCGCAGAAGGTGATTTGCGATATAGCGAGGGATTACTGTACTTTATTTTTATAGGGCTCTGGTCAAAAGGTCTATATTTATAAAGAATTTATTATTATTCCATTATTTTATTAAAATAAATTTATGGTAATGGGGAATTTTTGAAGTTTGGGGAAATTTTATCCTGTTTAGGGAATTTTGGACCAACCCACCTGGCAGCACTGGCCACCATGCTCGTCCCATGCCTTTTGCTCACTTTTATAGAGTGAGTAGAATGTGTTTGATATATATATATATATATATATATATATATATATATATATATATATATATATATATATATATATATATATATATATATATATATATATATATATATATATATATTTTTTTTTTTTACAGTAACTTAGGCATTGCATAATGAAAAAAAAATTTAGATTTCTAGTCTTGCTTTTGTTAATTCTTTTTATTTTATCTTTGTTTACGTATACAGATAGGGGTTCATTCTCCCGCTTTCCCCTCCTCTTCTACCACTTCAGTCATGTGCTCATCGCCACCACGCATGTCCCAATATGAATGTTGCCCACCGCATAATATAGTGCGTTAATTTGATTACTGTACAGTACTTATTTGTAAATTTGTATATCTTTAATACTGTACATATTTGTATTTTAATATACATACCTATAGGTATTTCAGCTTTGTTATGTACGTGTAAAATATGTTTTACTTATCGGATTTCTTTAGCATAGTGTGTTTATTTGCAGTTATGGAATGTATCTATGCCTGTTACTATTATTCCTTATGGAAATTGACTATATATATTATGCATAATTTATATTACCCGAGCCTTTTGAGAACCTATCCTCGCGTTGTTTCAAGAGGTGGGTGTATATATACACACAGGGCGTACATCTTAATGATCTAACAGAATAAGATATAGTAGGGGGTCCCCAATTTACATCATTCAGTGTTATGTCGTTCCAACGTTATGACAAAGGCCAATAAATAATTAATGAATTATTGATAAATCAAGTTTTCGACCCACTGGCTTGCGTGGTAAATTCTAACTGCACATGCTGAACAGTTTGTGAGCACAGTGGATGAATACACAGCTAGCTGCACAGCTGTATTCGTATATATTTGTGTATGTATTTGGTCGTACAGTATCGAAGGATTATATGGAATTTATTTACAAAATTACCAAACACATAGCCATAAATACAGTTATATATGAAATAGTCTGTTGAGCGTTGTGAAAGAATATGATGTCATGCAGCATTAGAAGAGGAAGAACAAACAAACAAAACAAACAAAAACATTTATTTCCATTTTGTACAATGGTTATTCAACATTAATAGTAACTTATAAGTAGACATGTAATTAAACTAACAAATAAGAGGGTTAGACATATAGTTAAATTAAATGTAGCTTTCATAGAAAATAATAATGCTGTAATAAAAATGTTGCAATAATGTTAATAATAAAGTAGTAAGTATGCCACTAGATACAGGATCGTTATTATCAGCATCATTTCCATATTTGTTTCCTTACAATGAGAATAATTAGTTCTTAATGAGCAGCAACTATTTGTCCAAAAGAAAACTATATAGTTTGCCTTTGAAAACTGTGAAAGAGGATGCATTTTTAAGATGCTCTGGAATATTATTCCAGAGTGTTGGCCCTTTGATAGTGATCATCTTTGAACCTGCTTCTGTGTTTGTTCTGTGAATAAAGAGCTCACTGCTCTGTCTTGTGTTGGTTCCCCTTATATCCCTGACTGTTTTTAAATCAAATAGCCAGCTAGGATAATGATGGTCCAAAATTTTGAATACAAAAACATAAATAGCATAAGCGACCTTATTTTCTGCCCGCAGCCACCCAAGTTTATTGAGAGCTGGTGTGATGTGGTCATATTTTCTTATTCCTCCCAGGGCAACTCGAGCTGCAAAATTAATAAGCTTCTGTATTCTGTTTATCTGAGTCTTAGTGGTAGCTCCCCAAACAGTTGTGCAGTAATTAATATGACTTAGGGCTAGAGATTCAACAACAGTTATTCGAGTGGTAGTCTCAAAATTGTCTTTTATACGTGATAAGTACATTAATGTTCCTGTAACCTTTTTGCATACTTTATCTATGTGGGAATCAAACAACATGTAGTTATCAAAGTGAATTCCTAGGTTTTTGACTGTTTTGCTAGGTGTGATAATATTGTCGCAAAAATTAATTGTTGTGTTTTCTGGAATTTGTGCTATGTGGAACCTTGAACCAATAAATATGCACTGTGTTTTACTTTCGTTAATTAACAGCCCAATTTCTTGGAAATAGGTTTTAATTTTTGACAGAGTGTTTTCTGCTCTTAAAGTTAGCTCTGGGAGATTATTAATATCACCACTAAGGAGTAGTTGAGTGTCATCTGCATATTGTACGACTAGACAGTCAGAAATGAAAGAAGATAGATCATTTACGTAAATGGAGAAGAGGATAGGACCAAGTACTGATCCCTGTGGAACACCAAATGATACATTTTTGGGCATAGAGATAATGTTGTTAAGACGTATGGACTGTTTACGATTAGATAGATACTCGCTAAACCAGCTTGGATCAATATTTAAGTTAATACATTTACTTAAAAGAATTTCATGGTTTACACTGTCGAAGGCTTTTGATAAGTCTAATAATACGAGAAGAGATATTTTTTTTCATATCTATATTATTATATATACTATTCGTAACTTTAAGCAGTGCAGTTTCCGTCGAAAGTTTCGGTCTGAAACCATGCTGGTTAATACTTATTATTATATTTGATTCTAAATATGACATAAGTTGGCATGCAACAATTTTTTCTAAAAACTGCTCAGTTTTCTCTCGCCTGCCATATTGCTTCTCGTGTTCACCTGCTCTCTCATTGGTTTCGCTCATTTTTGCTCATTATTGACTTTACTGTTTCCCAAGCATTGTGGTGATAGTTCTGATGGCAGTGCTATGAAGAAAAGAAGAGCCATCACCATGGAAGTGAAAGTTGAAATAATAAAACTCTCGGAAAAGAAAGAAACTACTACGAACATTGGCCGCACACTGGGATTAGCCTGTACGACATTGGTGATGATCATTAAAGATAAAGATTGCTTCCATGAACATGTGAAAGGTTCTATACCTATGGTGATTTTTAAGCATCTTAGTCACCTTATGATAAAAAATATTATTATTTGATGCCTTGAAAAGAGAAAAGGGGGAAGGGAGCGAAAGTGAAGTTTGTGGCCAATGGGGGATGGTGTATTTGTTTTAAGAGTCATGCTAATTTGCATAGCCCAAGGGTGCAAGTTGAAGGTTTTTGTGGTGATGAGAAAGCAGAAAAAGAGTTTCCTGGTGTGTTAGCAGAAATAATTAGGGAAGAGGTTACCGTCCCTTGCAATGCCCCTGAGCACACTAGTAAAGGCAAACAATATATATATTGTAGTGTACTTTTACTATTTTTATGTTTTTTATTACACAAGTAAAGTGAAGCAATGCTGTTTACTTTAGTTTTACTATTTTTATATCTCAGATTAAGAACTTAGATTATTTTTCTTTGTTTTAGGGTATTTTTTCTTTGTTTTAGGGTATTTATTTCTAACATTGGAGGGGAACTAGGTTCAAATTTAAGTGTTTTCCAACTTATTTCAAAATCCAGGTTAAATATTCTGTCAGGAACAGAACCCTGACGTAAAATGGGGACCCCCCTCAGTGGGTCCTTGGTTTACGTCAGAGTTCCGTTTCTGAAACGTGATGTACCCGATTTTCAGTGTAAGTTGGAACACACCTAAATAAGCCCCTACATCACCCACCTATGCTATTGCAGTAGTAAAATTTCTCCCTTTTCTATGCGTTTCACTGTCTTTAATGTCACTTCCATGGTGATGGCTTTCCTTTTCTTTGAAGTACTGCCGTTAGAAGAATCTGCTTTATACGTAGAAGTCATTTTTCAGGCCAAAAATTATAAAAAATTATGCAATATAATTAATGGGAGCTGCGTCGTAACTAGAGGACATCATAAACCAAAAAACCCCTCTACATTGTTCTATTAATTTGCCTTTACTGAATAGACTGTGTACAGTAATTTTATGTCAAGAATGGCTTTGATAATACTGTATATTAAAGAACCAGATATATATAATAGACTCACAAATTCTTTTAAGAAATTCTTTTAGTTCAAAATTATGATGAAATTTCAGCGTGTGAAAGGAAAATAAATCATAGACATATAAAATTTTGTTTGAATAATGGAACCATACACTTTCAGGCATATCACTGTTGGTGGTCATATTAGTCTTCTAAAGCTTAGGGCATTTGAATTTCTGAAATATATTATAGTAACAAAGATATTGGAATTTGAATCCCAGTATAAACTATCTATGATTAAATAATATTGTTCATAGATATATGTAGGCTATAGATTAAATGTCACGCTAGACCGCACTCTAAAGTAGCACCAAAATCCTTATTTGAATACCGAGAAGATTTATATTAATGGTTATTTAGTATTGTGAGAAAATGGAGATCTGTTCCTATATAAGGTTAGTTTTTATTCCAGCTGTTTAATAGTAATGGAATGTTTTTTTTCAAATGCTTTCCTAGTTTACCACTATTTGTAAATTTTTTTCTGTTTACTATTTTTCTTTTGTAACTTTTTATCAGTTTATTCGTTATTTGATGGATGTCGAGATTTTTTATTAGTATTATTACTATTATTATTATTATTATTATTATTAGTAGTAGTAGTAGTAGTAGTAGTAGTAGTAGTAGTAGTAGTATTGGATAGACTTTTAGAAGTCGTTCACATTTGAAAATGGTTTATATCACTTCTTTCAATCAGGTTTCGAACCTGTAGACTTCTGTTCTTAATCTCAGGTTCTAATCCTGACAGTAAGAGGTAAAATATATATATATATATATATATATATATATATATATATATATATATATATATATATATATATATATATATATATATATATATATATATATATATATATATATATAAACTGTATAATCAAATAAGCGCATTACCATATGTAAAAACATGAATAATTTTTTTTTCTCTCTCTCTCTCTCTCTCTCTCTCTTTCTCTCTCTCTCTCTCTCTCTCTCTCTCTCTCTCTCTCTCTCTCTCTCTCTCTCTCTCTCTCTCTCTCTCTCTCTCTCTCTCTCTCTCTCTCTCTCTCTCTCTCTCTCTCTCTCTCTCTCTATCGCTTGCTTTAGGATCTCAGGAACAATTATATACAAATAAAGGAAAATAACCGTTCACTGTTTCATCCCTGGAATTATTCCAGCATTATGAAATTGCTTTATGTACCCCAGATAATGTAATGGAAAGATCTAAGTGTTGCATCAAAACCAATATCTCTTGAAAGTTAAGCTGTAGCATTTAGGCTGCTTTCACACCAAAGTGGCACACCGCACGTGGCACGCATTTTGAAAACGAACATCCGGAAATTTATGAAACCTTTCACGCAAAAGTGGTGTGACACGTCCCATGTGCCACATGTGACTTGCGTTGCAAGTCGCACTCGCCACATGGGACGTGTCACGCCACTTCTGTGTGAAAGGTTTCATATATTTCGGATTCTCATTTTCAACTGACGTACCACGTGGCATGCCACGTGTGACGTGCCACTTTGGTGTGAAAGCTGCCTTAGGGTCCGAACTACAGGCATATGCAAGACTGAAAAATAACATTTGAAACTGTTCCATATATTGTTTTTCTTTTTTTTTACTTCTAAAACTGGAAATGAACAATCCAGGATTTTAGCTTTGGAATTTCAGCAGATGACATATGTTGTAATACTGGAAGAATGATTCTTATATTTTTACATCTCTTCAATACACTTTTGAAGATGGATCTGAAAATGGACTGCATTCTCAACCCATTTTCTCCTTTATCATGGAAAATTTGGCTGTAATGTATAGGATCCCAACCACAGTCGTAATATTGCGACTGGAAGAACGGCTCTGAGTGATTTATATATCTGTTTTCCTGTATTGGAAGATGTAGCTGAATATATTCTGCTTTTCTGGCACCACATCCCCTTCTTTGTCATTAGAAACTTAATTTGGAGTCGTGAGGTTATAAGCAAGAGGCAGTTGCCAAACGGGAAGGCCATTAAACACACTTCACTATTTGAGTTTGAGAAGCGTACCAAATATTCAAAATCTTTGTCTTTTGTATCCCAAATGATGGATATGAATGCTTTCTATACTTCAGTATCAGATCCCAGCCAAAGCTCTCCTTTGCTTGGACTTTCATCCTCTTGTTATAACTTTGGACTTTGCGATGTTTACTCTGGCAGAACTCACACAAACATGAATATTAAAGTGAAAATCTAACCTTTCTTCAGCAAAGACCATGGAAAACAAGGCATAAATTGGCTCCAATCATACATCGTTCAAATAACAGGAAGCCGTTGATGATAACATACCATCTGCTTTCTGTTTTCCATTTACTGGAACAATTATTTGCGTACTCCAGTGTGTCATCCGTTGGTTAAGTGAACAATTGACGTTTATAATTCGTACCAAGAATTTCGTCAATGGGAATTTGCAAAGTTGCTCCCCATTGTGTAGAAAGTTTTTCATACTAGCTTTGTGTGGTGACTTGCTTTTGTAGCATTGATATGGTTTTTGTTTGTGATTAACATATATTTTCTGATATATATATATATATATATATATATATATATATATATATATATATATATATATATATATATATATATATATATATATATATATATATATATATATATATATATATATATATATATATGCACACACAAGCATTTGCAGGAAACAAAAAAAGATATGGATAGATAAAATATTTCTGTATATTACGTGTTCATTTTGTACAATTTTGTTGTAAAACTTGGAAAAAGAAAAAAAATTGTTGCTGTAGTCAAGTCATTCATCCCTTTTTTGTACAGAATTTGTGTAGATTTGATTCACAAATACGCAAACAAAGACGCACATCTAAAGGAGACTGAAGTCTATATAGTGATTAAAACGTATTAAAGGCATATGTACACGCACACACTTAAATTACCATGGTCAAGTTTTTAAGTTAAGATGTGTGTTACCAGAAAGGAGACAAACTGAGTCACTAAATAGCACTTATATGGAGATATAAAAATTCTGTGTGAAGCTAAATTAGAAGTTTTTCTCTTTTCTTTTTTTTCCTCTTTCTCGTCTTCTTTCTATATTCTGTGAGAGGGAGAACATAAAAATGAAGCCATCTCTGTCCCAAACCTCTTCCACCCATGGGTCGGGAGAAGGGGTAGTCATCAGGGGACTTAAACAGAGAATCAAGAAGTTAGAGGAAATGGTTATAAGCCTTGATGATAAAATTCGGAATATGGATGGAGAAATGAAAGAGAATGAAACACTCAGAGAACAAATAAGATCTTTGGAGGAAGCAAATAAAGCACAAGGGCAGGAGAGAAAGGAACTAGAAAAAAGAATAAAGAAGCTGGAAGGGGAAAAGAGTCAACTAGAATCTAGAATTTCTAAACAAGAAGATAAAAACAAACAGCTGAATGACAACCTAAAGGAATTAGATGTTCACTGCTCTCTTCTGAGAGAGACGAGATTGCTGCTTGGAATGTTCAGATTAAGGAAAACATTGAACAGTTCAGAAAAGAGTTCCAGGAGCTGAATATGGAAAATGATACCATGAAAACGTCCTTTGCTGATGCACTAAAGGGGAATGTGGCAGTAAAAGAGGCTGTAAAGGTGGTGGCACTGGAAAACATACAAACAGTTGACTATAAAGAGACAGTAATCGAAAAAATGAAAGACGTTGTGATGGAAAGGGCAAACCCACTCATCAGACAGGCACTTGATAAGGAGAAGACAGTGGTAATCTCAGGCATAAGTGAATCCCAGGAGCCAACATGGCAGGGGAGACTTGAAGAAAATAAAGCCAGCGTTGTAGACCTGATAAGAAAGCTTGGAGTAGTATGTGGTCCTGAGGATATTGTAAACATACACCAACTAGGTAAATATTCGAGGGAAGGAAAGCCGAGACCAACAAAAGTAACCTTTGAGAGAGGGGAAACATGTAGGGAAATATTGTTGAGAAAAAAAAGTCTAAAAGACCTTCAAGAATGCAAAGAAGTGTTCATTAGACGATACAGAACACAGGAAGAGATGGGAAAGATCAAAAACTTGTTGCAAGAGGCAAGAAGGTTAAATGATGAAAGAAATGAAGAAGAGAAGAAAAATTTTCGTTACAGAATACTTCCAGACAAAGGGGAGATAAAGAAGATAATGACAGAAGATCAGGGGATGGGGCCTCATTAAGATTGTTATACACAAATGCTGATGGATTAGCTGGTAAGGCAGTAGAATTAAAAGATTGGATTCACAACAGTAAGGCAGATATAGTAGGAATTACAGAGACTAAGTTGAGTGAGGACATAAACAGTGTCACAGTTTTTCCTAAGGGCTTCAGAATACTAAGGGTTGAAAGATCTGAGAGGACTGGTGGAGGGATAGCACTGCTCATAAGTGAGAGGATTCAAGTTGAAGAAATAAACTTGGCTATAGAAAGTGAGTTCAGGGAATTTCTTGTTGCTCGCATAAATACTGGGTCAGAGAGCATTATAATAACTGTTGTATACAACCCACCAAGGAACCAAAATAGGCTTGAAATTTATGAGGAAAGTCATATAGGTACTATTGAAGTCATAAACTCAGTTGTTAACATGGCACGGGAGAAAAAATGTAGGATTTTGATTATGGGAGACTTTAATCATAAAGAGATAGATTGGATAAATCTTGACCCACACAGTGGTGAGGACTCATTCGGGGCAAGATTCCTAGATTGCGTACAAGGGAATTTCCTACACCAACATGTAATGGAACCAACAAGAGCCAGGGGGTGGGGATGAGCCATCACTACTTGATCTAGTGTTCACAGATAATGTGTTGGATATTGAAAATATTGAGTATGAACCACCAATTGGAAAGAGTGACCACTGTGTGTTGTTGATGGAGTATATCATTGAAGACATTCTTCCTGAGAGTAGAGGCACTGAGGACATGAGGAGGAACTATCCGAAAGGAGATTACATCAAAATGAATGAGCTTTTTGCAGTTATTGACTGGAGAACCTTATTTTACAACAAATCTGTACAAGAAATGTATGACATCTTTTGTGAGAAATATGGGAAGATAGTAGATTGCTGCATACCTGTCACCAAAGTAGGTGTAATTCATGCCAGAGAGAAATGGTTCGATAATGGGTGTAAAAGAGCTAAGGAGTGGAGAGACAAATGCTGGAAAAGGTATAGGAGGAGAAAAAACATAAATGCCTGGCAAACCTACAAAAGAGCAAGAAATGACTACCTAAGTAAAAGGAGAGAGGCAGAGAGAGATTATGAGAGGGACATCACCAGGAAGGCTAAAGAAAATCCCAAGCTTTTCCACAGCTTTATCAGAGGAAAACTGAAGGTAAAAGAACAGGTTTTAAGGCTAAAGAGAGAGGATGGAAGCATCACTGAGACGGACGAAGAGATCTGCAAAGAATTGAACAAGGAGTTTCAGTCAGTATTTACAGTAGAAAATACCCCACCCCCTCAGACTGCAGTGATAGAAGCTCAAGGGCCGGTATTAGAGAACATCAACCTTACAGCCACAGAGGTATGCAAAGCGCTGATGGATTTAGATGTTCATAAAGCTACAGGTCCTGATGACATATCCCCTCATGTGCTTAAAAAATGCGCAAACACAATATCAGTGGCACTAAGTATCATATTTAAGGAGTCACTGGAGTCGGGGGAGATTCCAAGATGCTGGAAACAAGCAAATGTGATACCTATCTTCAAAAAGGGAAGGAGGGATACGGCTCTGAACTATAGACCAGTTTCCTTGACCAGCATAGTTTGCAAAGTTATGGAGAAACTACTAAGGAAACATATCTCTCTTCACTTGGAATCCTTCAACTTTTTGTCAGTGAGGCAACATGGCTTCAGAGAAGGAAGATCAACAGTAACAAACTTATTAGAATTTTATGATGAGGTAAGCCAAATCTTACAGGAAAGAGAGGGCTGGGCAGATTGCATATTCCTAGACTTCCAGAAAGCGTTTGACACTGTTCCACATGGGAGACTTATTAGGAAGCTGCAATCAATGGCTAGAATAGGTGGAAATGTCTTGGAAAGGATAAAAACTTACTTAGAAGGAAGGGAACAGAGGGTTAGAGTAAGACACTCAGTGTCTGAATGGAGAAGAGTTAGTAGTGGAGTTCCACAGGGTTCAGTTTTAGGGCCACTTTTGTTCCTTGTATATGTAAATGACCTACCAGAGTCTGTAAATTCATTCATGAATATGTTTGCAGATGATGCAAAGATTGTGAAGAAAGTAAAAAACGAGAACAATGGTAGAGAACTTCAGGAGGATCTAAATAATCTGCATGAGTGGTCAGAAATGTGGCTAATGAAATTCAATACCTCAAAATGTAAGGTAATGAGAATGGGTACAAGTGCAAGAAGGCCCAAGCTTGACTACTCGGTGGCTGGAGTACAACTTCAAGAGACAGAAAATGAGAGAGATCTAGGAGTAAACATACTGGCAGATTTGTCTCCAGAAATACATATAAATGGCGTAGTAAGGGCAGCATATGCATTCTTATCAAATGTAAGGGTAGCCTTCAGGCACATGGACAAGGAAATGTTCAGAAATATTTATGTAACCTATGTGAGGCCAAAACTCGAATATGCAGCCCCCTTTTGGAATCCGCACTTGAAAAAGCACATAGCTAAGCTTGAAAAAGTTCAAAGACATGCCACGAAACTGGTGCCAGAAATACGCAATCTCGGTTATGATGAGAGGCTGAGGGAATTAGACTTACCATCACTCGAAGCTAGAAGAGTGAGGGGGGATATGGTGACAGTCTTTAAATTCCTTCATGGTTATGATAGAGTGGATAGGGATCGATATTTCGATATGGCTGGCTCTAGAACTAGAGGTCATAGTTTGAAGCTTCGTAAGAAAACTTCTTTGCAGGATGTAAGGAAATACTTTTTCAGTGTAAGAGTAGTTGATAATTGGAATTGGGTAAGCGAGGAGGTAGTTAATGCTATCTCAATCCATAGTTTAAAGGACAGGTACGATAAGTATCACTAAGTCTAAAATGGAACCGATCAGGAGACGGGAAGATACGAGCTTTGGGCTCTTTCCCGTAAACACAATTAGGTAATCACACACACACACACACACACACACACACACACACACACACACACACACACACACACACACACACCGAGAAAAGGACGCATTTCGAGCCTTTCAACTCTGCAGATGTATTTATTTCGTCCTATTTTATTTTTTTTTCTATCAATTACTAGATCTCTAGAGGAAGATAAAACATATAAGATCATATAGTATTATAAATAGTATATGTCAGTAATGTTGATAAACGAAGCTAATTCCCAATACATAGAAATGATTACAATTAAAGGATGAATATATCTCTCTCTCTCTCTCTCTCCTTCTCTCTCTCTCCTCTCTCTCTCTCTCTCTCTCTCTCTCTCTCTCTCTCTCTCTCTCTCTCTCTCTCTCTCTCTCTCTCTCTCTCTCGTACTCGCTGTACATCAGCTATGAACCTAAACTCTCTCTCTCTCTCTCTCTCTCTCTCTCTCTCTCTCTCTTCTCTCTCTCTCTCTCTCTCTCTCTCTCTCTCTCTCTCTCTCTCTCTCTCTCTCTCTCTCTCGTACTCGCTGTACATCAGCTATGAACCTAAACTCTCTCTCTCTCTCTCTCTCTCTCTCTCTCTCTCTCTCTCTCCTCTCTCTCTCTCTCTCTCTCTCTCTCTCTCTCTCTCTCTCTCTCTCTCTCTCTCTCTCTCTCTCTCTCTCTCTCTCTCTCTCTCTCTCTCGTACTCGCTGTACATCAGCTATGAACCTAAACTCTCTCTCTCTCTCTCTCCTCTCTCTCTCTCTCTCTCTCTCTCTCTCTCTCTCTCTCTCTCTCTCTCTCTCTCTCTCTCTCTCTCTCTCTCTCTCTCTCTCTCTCCCTCTCTCTCTCTCTCTCTCGTACTCGCTGTACATCAGCTATGAACCTAAACTCTCTCTCTCTCTCTCTCTCTCTCTCTCTCTCAAATTTGTTTAATGCTAGCAACAATAAAATGAAATCTAATGATAAAAGTGACAGAGGAGGTAGTGACAATAGAGTGAACATGAATGTTAAAGGTAACAATACAGTTAGATTTTATCAAAATAGAGGCCAAAATACGGGAGTCAAAAATAGTTTCTTGCGTGGTAGATATGGTGATACTGGCTCCCAGGGACGATACAGCAATACAAACACCTGGCTAAGTCATACTAACAAACAAAATAGAGAAAGAAGGGATTATGATTATAATAATTTCTCGCGTGGTAGACATGGTGATACTGGCTCCCAGGGACGATACAGCAATACCAACACTAGGATAAGTCATACTTACAAACAAAACAGAGAAAGAAGGGATTATGATTATGTGCAAAGTCAAAGATATGGATGTTATAATTGTGGTGAGTTCAATCACCGCCAATCAAATTGTAGATTTGATCATAAAGTTAAATGTAATGTATGTCATGAATATGGTCATAAGAGTAGATTATGTAAAAATAATGATTATTATTAGAATCATGGCCAAGAAGACAGTGCCGATGTGAAAGTTACTTGTAAATATAATGATAGATTATCTGTCGTACATATAAATGCACAATCCCTGTTATCCCATATACTAGAAATTGAACATATGCTTGTACAAGAAAATATTGATGTTCTTTGCATTAGCGAATCATGGCTGTATCCGTCAATTAACAATGCATTTATTAATATTCCTTCATATAATATTTATCGCTATGACAGTGGTAGAGGTGGAGGTGTATGTTTATATGTTAAAAATTATTTGAAGGCCACTGAACTAAATCTTGAAACTGAGAAGCACGAAGGAGTGGAAGATAAATGGATCTCTGTCCAACATAAAAAGTTTCCTTCTATTATCATAGGCTGCGTGTACCGCCACCCCAAAGCCTCGGTAACCTCTTTTAGCTATATTTTGGACGTTTTTAAGGAGATAATTTTAAAAAACAAACCAGTTTTTATATATGGCGATTTTAATGATGATCAACTAAAAAGAGAAATAAAATGAGTAGACTTATTAAGAATTTAAATCTAGAACAGATTATAAATAAACCAACTAGAATCACTCCCACTTCAGTTTCCCAAATCGATCTAGTAATAACAAACTCCAAACATATGATAACTAAGTGTGACGTAATGCCAAGCCCTATAGCAGACCACGAGGAAATTGTAACGTCCCTAAATATTCGCAAACCAAAGAGACAACCAATCTTTAAAACATTCAGATGCTTAAGAAATTATTCACAAGAATTACTTTGTAGTTTACTTATGAATGAAGTACATAAATTAAATGAAATTCTATATACCGATAATATCAATACACAAGTAAATATTTTAACCAGTGTCTTATCATCATGTATAGATCGATGTGCACCACTCGTGACAAGAGAAATATTTCGTCCCCCCGCTCCTTGGATAACAGATGACATAAAAAACATTATGAAAGAAAGAGACAAACTACAAAATGAAGTAAAGCTACAAAGAGATAATATCCCTTTAAGAGAAAAGTTTACAGAGCATAAGAAACAAGTAAAATCATTATTAAGTAACAGTAAGAAACAGTATTACAAAAATGAATTTCAAAACGCTAAAGGCAATATCTCTGATACATGGAAAATTGCTAAAACCATGCTTTCCAATAACTGTAATAAAAGTAGTAACATATCAATTATACCCGATGAGGTAGATGTAAGTGCTAAAGCAGAAGAGTTCAATAATTTTTTCGCTGAAGTGGGGAAAAAAACCTTTGAAAAAACAAAAAAAGAAATAATAAATGAAATCAATAATAGTAATGGTGGTAATAATAATGATGATGGTAGTAGTAATAATAATAGAAATGTTGATAATGGTGTAAATAATAATGATGGTGGTAGTAATGGTAATGATAATAGTGATGATGGTAGTAATAATAATAATAATGTTCAAGAACATAGTGCATTCAATAGAAGTAATGATGTCTTTAACCCTACTACAGTAGATTGTAATACAGTAATCTTAGTAATAAAAAATCTGAAAGACTCTAATGCATATGGATCAGATGGAATTTGTTTTCGTTTTATTA
>JAXCGZ010020927.1:115000-119250 GCA_037179515.1 Halocaridina rubra | reverse complement strand
ATGTAGATTAGATAGACATATGACAGAGGTAGGGTGGGCATAAATAGGTTAGTGCTTATTAAAAAATCATAAAAGAAAAATAGAATAAATAAGTAGAGTAGAATAGAATAGGTTAGACATGCTGAAAATACAATTCAAAAATGGAGCTGCCTCGTGTGTGCCAGTAGGCATGTTGCAGTGTCCTCTACTCTTATGTTCTTATGTTCTTAATGTTTATCAAAATTATTTCAGCTTGGTCATAAAGAAAGAGTATGAGCTGACACGAAATGACAAGAATGTCACCCAGCCGATTCCCGTATTTGAGATAGTAGAAGAATATATATATATATATATATATATATATATATATATATATATATATATATATATATATATATATATATATATATATATATATATATATATATATTTTCTGTTTTAATTGTTCATGTACAGCGCCTTACGAGATTATGAAACTTAAGCAAAATGCATTCTTTATTGTTGCGAATGAAATATACTTTTTGTTTTTATTATTGCATACACAGACAGACTTTTTATATTTTTTCAGATTCCCGTTTTTTATATATAATTCTTTTTGTATTGAACAAATCTTTAAAAATCTTAATCCCTTGGATATAATATAATTAAAGAGTTTTGGAAAAGAGTAGCTAGAGATAATTATGGTCAATCCCTATCATTGTCATGAGTTCTTATGTTCTTATGTTATTGTCATGAATTTAAGATTACAATTGATCCACTTAAGATAATTGAGATTCTCCGAGATTATATGTTGAGTTTTAAATTTAGAATTAATGATACTTGAGTCCTTTTAAGACATGTGTTAAGAAAAAGATATTTGTTGTTATGTTGATAGTAGTAGAGATATTGTCACATATGATTTTAATCTTTGGCTTAGTTTTCTCAGAGAATGTTGCCTTATAGAGAGTGTGTGCTTCGACTCAACCCTCTGATCTATAGCAAGAAAAGGATTGTCATTATAGACAAGGATGTGTATGCTATTACAGTAAAGTCCTTTGCTATTAAACAGAAAGGAATGGATTTATGCTTCGATGTTTCTGCAGTTGTACACTAAATTATTTGTTTTTTGTTTTTTTTTCTTTCTAGATGTTAGAAAATGATTGCAGTTGCGCGCTGTCCCTTTGTACAGTAGGGCAGGAAGTTAAGTCATAAAGAAGTGCCCTACAAGCGAAAATTATGTTTTTTTTTGAAGAAAAAATCTCTCTCTCTCTCTACTGTGAGACAGACAGATGCTTGTTCCGATGCTACGAGAATGTTGCCGTCATTTTGTTTTTTTTTCCAGCGAAGCTAGGCGATACTTGTGCCTACATTTCATTGCAGTTGATAAATTGTTGCATGCTGTTATTGCATAAATACTGATAAGACATCGGTAGTACCGACATTTGCATAAATATTTTTGCCACATGTCGCAACTGTTTAGAGAATAGATAAAACTCCCATTGACAAATTGGGGAGCCCGAAAGTTGCCACTTATGCTCTATATATACATATATTATGACAGCAGGAATTTGAATAGTAAAAGAGACTGTGTTAGAATGAGCATTACTATGAACTATAAATACAGAACTCTGTTGTTACTTCTGAATGCCAGTCTCCGTTGTATATATATGGCTATTCCTGATTTAGTATTTTTATTTTATTTTTTTTATTATTCTTATTTTGATCATGATTATTAGTAATGTTATGTATCAGTTTCTCAGCTAAGTCCTAAGTATCTTGGAATAATAATCTAGTTGTGTAGACACATACCTTCCATTAACACCCTATTTCTAGGCAGCCCCGACCTGCAAGTTCTAAAAGTCTTTAGATTTTGTTCTCTCTCAAACAAGTCCCTGTTGCCCATTGAATAGAGATTGCAAGCACTTGCAGTTGCAGGGGAGGCAAAGTATGGCCATTGTTGGTACCCTGAAGTCATAGGGAACCTTTCTTACAACTGTAGTAGTGACATAGGTTCAAATTTTCATCCCGAGGTCTGCTTCGAAGGTACGTGTGGATTGCAGTACTGAAGAGAAATCGCTGTGACGTTGCAGGTCTCCTACAGGGGGGTCTTGGTCAAGATCGGCCCGAGGGTAGGACGAAAGAGCCAGGCTGGAGGGGTTTGGAAGATGCATCGATCGCTTCCTCTTTGTCTTGCCTATCTTAGAAAGAAGATAATATGTGGTAGTGTACGAACCTGGGCCTGCAGTGAAGACGGCGGGGGAGTGAAAAAATATAACGCCTAGCAAAAATTTCATGAGAAAGGGAGGGAAACAAAAGTCTCTAACAGCTTAATAATACTTTATTTCTGTAAAAGAAATGATGAAATCCCAGAAAAAAAGGGAATTCCCATACATGTCCTAACTGTAGTGAAAAGAGAAAAAAAAGTCTTTTAAAACATCTTAATAATACCTTTAGAAGCCACGTAAACGCGTTGATGGGATCCAAACAGAAAGAAAAGGGAATCCCGATACATGTCCAAACTTCAGGAAGAGAGAAAGGAAGGGTATTTAAAATCCCTTATTAGTTGTTGAAAAAACAACCCATGTATTAGAACTGAGAAAACGGGAAAGAAAAGGTCCCCACCGTCTTTGACCACTGTGCTAAAAGACCATTTCTTTATTTATTTGTTTTACTAGCTTTAAGATAATTTTAAGCGAAAACTCAGAGACTCCTTTAAATATAGTTTTTGAATAGTAATTGCATATTGAAATGATGAATGTTTTTTGGCTTTTCACATCGTAACAAATATTTTGTTTCAGGAGTAGTTTTTTAAGGCCTAATTTTAAGACAAATCAATGCCCCATAGTAACGATAGGAACTTACCATTTATGTTATTGTCTATCGCATTTTAAATGTTCGTACATGCTAATGTTCTACATGATTCATATTTTTACTGTAACTAACCAACTTTTGTAAATCTTTTGAAAAAGGAGAGAAGTAGACACAGTAACGTTATGATCTAAACTAACGTGTGATCTTAATTAATGTTTGATAATGATTAGTTACACACTGAAATCCTAATGATTAAGGTTATTTTTATTTTTTAAATATAGGAATGTTTGTACTAAAGATTGTTTAGTGTTCATAGAACTAGGAATTCTTAGATAATAGCTTAAATAATTCGGCCCCATTTCTATTGTAAACTAATGTTAGCTAGGATATATCCAAGAGCTCTCGAAAAAAATAGCCCATGCTTCGACTGAAATAAAAGATATTTCAGTTTTGGTTGGGAGGGATGTCGCATGACGGAAGTCGTGCTGAAGCCAGAATCTGAAACTGTAACAAGTTGTGAAGAGAAACGTGAGAGGCTAGAGGTCAAGGGTGAAATAGAATACTCTCCCAGTTGTTTATCTGGGTACGGTAAACAGATCCAGGGGGCTTAGCACCTGGCTGGATCCATAGGGCTTAGCCACTCGGCGTCAAGTGCCTCAAGAGTGTGGGAAAGACCCAGAATGTGGCCCTGCCCAAAATCACAAGTAACCCTATATGCCCTGGAGGGATACCCAATAGCCACGCTCTGACCTGGAACTTTTCCGTTCTATAGGCCAACTGAAATAGCCCATCCCCCAAGAGGAGGGACCTCTCTTTGAACCTGAAGGCAATTGGCAGAAGTAGATTTAGCGACACGCCCTGCCCTTTGGGGTATTTCAAGCATCCCCATGGCAGCCAGAAAGCAGTCAGAGAGCGACAGTTAGTCAGAATAGTACCAGGGGCACGAATAGATCTTAGATTTTGATAGTCATAGGGTGGGGGGCATTGAGGCGTCGAAGATGTTGTACTCCAGAATAACTTAAGATAAAGGAACCACTGCTTGTCCATTCTTACCTTGCACCCTTCCGGTACTAATATTAACGTAGTGAGAAGAATTCATCACGACAGCTGGTGACACGTGGTGGAATAGTAATTAACTTTACGACATATATATATATATATATATATATATATATATATATATATATATATATATATATATATATATATATATATATATATATATATATATATATATATATATATATATATATATATATATATATATATATATATATATATATATATATATATATATATATATATATATATATATATATATATATATATATATATATATATATATATATATATATATATATATATATATATATATATATATATATATATATATATATATATATATGTATGTATGTATGTATGTATGTATGTATGTATGTATATATATATATATATATATATATATATATATATATATATAT
>JAXCGZ010020927.1:92500-112500 GCA_037179515.1 Halocaridina rubra | reverse complement strand
TTACAATCTCATACAATTATCTAAACAGATTACAGTAATGTTAGAATCACTGCAAAAATCTGACAAAGAAAATCCGTTCTTTATAATAAGCATTGTATTTAAAATCACAAAATCAAACTTAAGTATTCTCAATTGCAATATAAGGCTAATAAGAATTGGCAAAATTACTTAAGAACAAAGCTAATTAAGCTATTTCACAATGCATTTGGACATGATGTATGCAAGCACTTTTAAAACAAAACATTTGTCATGGTGTGAAAAGTTAAAAACATTCACAATTACAATATGTAATTACTATTCAAGGACAAATTGATATGAGAGCTCAATGAACATAATGTAAAACACATTCGTCTATGATCTTTCTTCACAAAGATCTGCATACCACCCCTTAACCTAAGAACTAAATGAGGAGTGGATTCTTCTGAGAACTCAATGAGCACAAAGATTAAATCATGATTCAAAACAATGATAATATTAAAGTAGAAAACAACTTATTATGATTTTTGAAAATTGTATAATATATCAATGACACTTATTCTAATAAAGTTACATCTAAGGGAGACTCTGAGGTTTCTTCACTTAAAATTATCTTAAGGCTAGAAAAAAAAAAATATAAATTTTGTCTTGTCACATCGTGGTGAAAGACGGTGGGGACATTTTCTTTCTAATTATTTTTCAGTTCTAATACGTGGGAGAACATACTTTGTAATTTAACTATTAAGGGATTTTCCATACCCTTTCTTTTTCTTTTCACTAAAGTTATGATATGTATGGGGATTCTTTCTTTCCCACTTTTTATTTTTTATTTTTTGGGGGGATTTTCATTTCCCCAGCCCCCCCAAGGGTTATCATTGCCTAGGACTCGCCATCTTATTCTTCCTTTTAACTTCCTGGAACCTTCACCTGACCAGTTTGGCGTAGGCCCGGGTTTGTACATGTACCACGAATCCTCTTCTTATCTGGAGACTGGCAAGACAAAAGGGAGGGTGTCGATGCATCAATTGGCTTAACCGGAACCCCTCCCGCCTGCTTTCATGCTACATTTGAGGTGGCCCTTGATTCTAACCATCTCTCACACTCCTCCTCACATAATAGATGAAAAAAACTATCATACTGAAGTAGACTCCAAGGCCGGAAATTAGAGCCTAATGTCGCTAATGCAAATGCAGAAAGAATACATATGACTTCTGGATACAAATAATGGTCTTTTTTTCAGCATCCCGAGGGTATACTTTGCCTCCCTGCATCTGCAGGCAATTGCAATCTCTCCCATGGGTAAAAGGGACTGGTCTGTGAAAATCAAATTTGAAAATTGCAGGTCAGAGCTGCCTGGATATAGGGTGGTAATGGAAAGTATGTGTCTACACCATTAGATTATTATTCCTAGATACCTAGGACTTAGCTGAGTAACTGATGCATAGCATTAATCTACTATAGATATCAAAAAGAACAGTCATTAAATGCTGAGAACAACCACTAAAGAAATCTCTTATTAGCACTGACTACAGTAACATCAAGCATGAATTCAAGATAAAAGATACATATCATTTGGGTACTGCTGATAGAATTTACTAAAATAACAATTATGCAAAAGGCCATGGGGTGATAGCAACAATAACAGCCAACATAAGAATAGCAACACTACTCAGGAATAGCAGCGCATATCAATATGACACTGGCATTTCGAAGTAAGAACAGAGTCTAACACTCAGACTTCAGAACGATGCTCTTTCTTACACTGTCTCATTTAGCTATTCAAATTCCTGCAGTCATAATATGTATATATATCTGTATATATATGGGAGCATATTCATCAACTTTCTGGTTGCCCACTTTGTCACTGGGAGCTTTATCTATTTTCTAAAGCAGTTGCAAATATGTGGCAGAAAAACTCATACAATAATCAGTTCTACTGATGTCTTATCAGTATTTATGCAATCTCAGCATGCAAAAACTTATCAACCGAAATAAAACTTGGGCACACTTATCATCAAGCACATTTGCAAAGAAATCTAAGAAGAATCAATGATCATAATACTGTCAACATAGAGAAATAACATTGTTCAGTATGTAAAGGGTAAAAGGATGAGAGAGAGAGAGAGAGAGAGAGAGAGAGAGAGAGAGAGAGAGAGAGAGAGAGAGAGAGAGAGAGAGAGAGAGAGAGAGAGAGAGAGAGAGAGAGAATTTACTTCTCTTCAAAAAAACATATGATTTCGCTTATAAGACCCTTTCTTTATGACTTGACTTCCTGCCCAACTATACAAAGGGACAGAGCTCAACTGCAATCATTTTCTAATATTCAAAAAAGAATAAAAAAACAATATAACTCAGTGTACAAGTGCAGAAATATCGAAGCACAAATCCATTCCTTTCTGTTTAACATTGCAAAGGACTTTACTGATATGAGCATACACATCCTTGTCATTTATGACGGTCTTTTCTCTTTCTATAAATCAGAGGGTTGAGTCGAAGCACACACTCCCTATAAGTCAACATTCCCCGGATGAAATCAAAGCAAAATACCGCAATCACATGTGATAATATTGCTACTACTATCAACAAAATTGCAATTATCTTTTCTTAATAAACGACTTAAAAGGACTTAAGTATCATTATTTTTTAAATTTCAAGCTCAACATATAAGCTCTGAGAATCTCAATTATCTTCATGAACTCAATTGTAATTATAAATATAATGACAATGATAGTAATTAACAATAATTATCTCTAGATAATCTTTTTTCAAAACTCTTTAATTACAATATATCAAAGGGATAAAGATATTAAAAGATTTTTTTCAACAACAAAACAAGATAAAAATAGTATCTAAAAAGAATATGAAAAGTTTGTCTCTGTGTATGTGGCAATAAAATTAAAAATCATATTTCATTTGCAACATTAAAAATGCATTTGGCTTAAGTTTCATAATCTCTTAAGGAGTTGTACATGAAAAATTAATATATATCTATTCTTTTACTATCTCAAATTAACTTTTTCGAGTGACTAGTCAACAGATTTACCTAAGGAGACAGGGGGGAGTTGTACATTTTTCTCCTTTGCATACTTACAATTGGGTAGGTACTTAACTAACTTTTTTTACTCTCTTTTCTTTTCCTACCCAAAAAATACTGCCCAATATCCATCTTCTGGCCTTCAACTGGCTAGCTTTCACGGGGAGTTTTGCATGTAGGAGCTGTTCCTCCCCTGTCTCTTCAGTTTCTAGATCAACTTCATCTCTTTCAAATACAGGACACGGCTGTTTGACATTCTTGTTGCCATTTCTTGTGAATTTACACTCCCTTCTTCATGACCAAGCTGAAATAATTTTGACAAACATTATCATGGCTAAAACTTTCAAAGTTTTACTTTATCTATCTAACATATCCCTTCAGACACATAATGTATATACTGCAGCTAGAAAGAAAAATAAAGAATCATCCATATATTCACGTCCTTTATCACTTAATATCTATCTTGGAATTTTCGGACATCGAATAATAATCTCATTGGCGGAGTAGGGGACGAAACAAATGCAATAAAATTTGCAGCTCAATCATATCTGGGCAGGTGGAGAAGCTCTTTCTCAAAAATATCCTTCAATAAATATCGCAACAGCTACATCACCTCCCATAAAAATACAATGATATGGCCTGCAGAAGGACCTGGTGGAGCAGGGGAAGGATTCCCGCAGACTCCTTCCCCATCATGCTTCCCCAACAGACTTTCCTGCGATTGCACCCATGATAACATCCCCCCATTGTACCCCCAGTTAGTCATACCCATTCTCTCCCACACTCGCCACTTTCAAAGCTTGCATTCCCTTTCTTTCTGTATAATTTGCCCCATTCCCCTCACCCTGAAGGAGTGCGTGGGTAAAGTCTCGGTTGGGCCTTGTGGTCACATGACTGCTTCACCAGTCCAATGTCCCCCTCTACTCCTACTAGGGTGCGTAAATGCTACACAATAACTTCTTTCTTCCCCTCTACGCTACGTTAGGGTTACACTGAGACTCCCCCTACCCCAACACAGCACAAATTCACTCGATTCTACTCTTACCGCCTACATAGCGCAAAAAACCTAAAAACTCATGTCTAAATAATATCAAAAAATCTTATTCTTCAAAAAGACATGCCACACATGTATTTTAATATAAATTTCTTCATCATAACGACATTAGAAGAACGATCGGTCATTTCTTTCTCTTGCCAAAATATTACAACCTCGATAAAATAAAAAAAAGAAAGAACCTTGAAAACAGGTTCAAGGATTTTCTCACTCGATTTCTTACGCTTTAAGAAATTAATATAAAAATGATTTTACACTTACATTAAATCTTCTCAATAAAAATCAATACATTTGCCTTCTTAAAAATCACTTAGGCATTAATACAAGTAAATTGAACACCCTTCAATGCAATTTCATTATATTATTCAAATAATAGCAAAAATGGAGTTTAATACTGCTTATAGCTATTAGTGCAAATTATCCATGTTAGTAATGGGTACAGAAATTCTACTTTTATTAATTTACTACAGCCACACTCCTCATAGGCAGGTTGGCTGAGTCAAAGCATATCTATATAGTAAAATGGCTTCGTCCGCCAACCTCAACTTCTTTTAATAATTGTCCCATTACTCTCTTGATACAGGTCACAGTTACTTAGCTAACTGCTTGAAGAACATCATGGCAACAAGCAATGGAGGAGGGGGTTCTTCTTTCCTTTGGGTGCAGGAGGTTCCTGCCAACTTCTCTACCTCTCGTAAAATTGACGAATCGCCATCTTCTTGGTTGGATCCGGCAACATATACTTCTGGCAAGGGGCTTTTTCATTCAAAGCCCTGGTCACACTTCGGCTCACTCTGACGTAGGCGTCCATAAAGGCGCTTGTTGTCCTTTTACTGCTTGGGGCCTTGCCAATACGGGAGCGGAGGAAAGTGACTGGTTCTGGTAATATAATACTGTCGGTGCAGGGGAGCTGCGACTTTCTCTCTCTCAACATTGGTCTCGCTGCTTGTAAGCGTCTAGAAGTTTCTTTATCGCTTGAACATTTCTTCCATAGATGCTTCATATTTATTCCTTCTGTATTTTTAATTCTTCTTTCTCTTCGTTGTACTAACGGCGTGGATTGATCCCGAGCTGATCACCAATGTCGTGGGGCTTATCCCACTATTTTACACCAGTTATCTTGGTGTTATTCTCTCTTGGTAGAGTGGTTTGTGATAACAGATAAGCATCTTCTTTATATGTGTTTATTTCTAGATTAACAATTAATGCCTCAGAGCTCCAATTCCTACAGTTCCTGTCAGTCACTATCGATTCCAGATTCCCGTCCCCAAAGGGGGACACTGCTAAGCTGTGGATGTGACGTCTGCCCCTGACAAGGTCTTAACTCTCACTAACTGGCTCTGATACTACTCATGGCGGTCAGTGGGCATTGAGCGCATCACTGCCATTCGGCACTTATAGGCATCTTTAATATGCCTTACGACAATTAGTTTGCTTTTTTTTTTGATAATTTTTGGTCTGCATTATGTCTCCCAAGCATAAAGCAGATTCTTCTGATGACAGTGCTTTGAAGAATAGGTAATTCATCTCCATAGAAGTGAAATTAGAGATATTAGAATGCATGAAAAGGGAGGGCTACTGCATTAGCATAGGTGCTTATTTAGGTGTGCTCCGACTTACCCTGAAATCTGGGTTACATCACATTTCAGGAACGGAACTGATGTAAATCGAGGACTCCTCTCTATCTCTCTCTGTCTGTCTGTCTGTCTGTCTGTCTGTCTGTCTGTCTCTCTGTCTCTCTGTCTCTCTCTCTATCTCTCTCTCTCTCTCTCTCTCTCTCTCTCTCTCTCTCTCTCTCTCTCTCTCTCTCTCTCTATATATATATTTATATATATATATATATATATATATATATATATATATATATATATATATATATATATATATATATATATATATATATATATATATCTGTACCGATGTAAGCCTAGGTTACCCACCAATGCTAAAAATAAATACTCTAAATCAGAGAAAAATAATTTAAGTTCTTAATCTAATTCATAAAAATAGTAAAAGTACAGTATACAGGATTGCTTATCTTTACTACTGTGGTTGGTTTACATCTGGATGACTGGTATGTAAAAATATTTATTTATTAATAATCCATTAATTATATATTGGTCTCTAATGTACTGGCGGAAAAACTTAACTTAGAACGACTTAAAACGGGGACCTCCTGATATATATATATATATATATATATATATATATATATATATATATATATATATATATATATATATATATATATATATATATATATATATATATATATATATATATGTCGTAGTGTTGTTCACTCTGATACTATTACTACCAGAAGAGTGCAAGGTAAGAACGGACAAGCAGTGGTTCGCTTAACTTAATTTGTTTTAGAGTACAACATATACAACGCCTCAATGCCCCCAACCCTTATGACTATCAAAACTCTGATCTATTCATGCCCTGGGGAAAGTACTAACTAAAGCTCACTCTCTCTGACTGCCTCGGGTATTCTTGAAGTACACAAAGGGCAGGGCGTGTCATCTTTGCAGTTTTGCCAATAGGCTTTAGGATCAAAGGGAGTCCTTCCTCTTTGGGGAGGGGCTATTTCAACAAACCTATTGGGCAGACGAGGGTCCAAATAGCCCATGGCTATTGGATATCTCTCCAGGGCATGGACGGGTCCAATGTTTGTACTTCTTGTGTTTTTGGGAATGGTCGACTACTCGGCTTTTCCCATCCTCTTGAGGCACTTGACGCCAGATCCTAAGTCCCATGGATCCAGCCATATATTTCGTTGACACCTTTTAAAAAACATTGACCGTACCCAGAAAAACAATTGGGAGAGTATTCAATTTCACCCTTGATCTCCAGCCTCACATGTTTCTCTTCAAGACTTGTTTCAGGTTTCAGGTCCTGTCTTCAGCAGGACTTCATATAACTTCAGCAAGACTTCACGATGCTTGCGACATCCCCCACCGCCAAACTGAAATTTCTCTATTTCAGACAGAGCATCAGCTATCTATCTTCTGAGAGTTTTTTCTATATATCCTAACTGACATTGTTTTACATATTCTAAACAGATTACAGGAGCGTACAATTACTCTTATTGCTCAGTAACAATCTTCAGAACGAGCTCCTATTTAGACGATCTAAAACATGAAGAACGTTTGATTTCTGGGGAGACATTGAAACAAACATATTCTTACCCTAAGTATTACAAAATAGAAAATAAAAAAAATAAACATTAGCATTACGATTACAATGTACAATTATTCATCATTGACGACATTATTTAAGAGAAAATACAAGTTTAGATCATTACGTTACTTTCTTTTTCAAAAAACACATAGTTTGGCTGTAAATAGTTACGGTAAGATTTGAATCATGATTTAAACTTTGCACCCATTGAGTTCGCAGAAGAATCCACTCTTTATTTAATTCCTAGGCCGAGGGGCAGTATGCAGATCATTGTGAAGACTCGTGCTGAAAAAAAAGCCTTACCTAGGAATTAGAGCCATCTGACGCCATTGAAAATGTAAAGTCAACAACCAATGGTAATAAATACAAAATAAAAATTTAACATTACAATTGCAATATGTACTGATGACTCAATGACAACATTTTATAAGTTTAAATTGAATCAGTATAATTACGTTAGGCAAATTATATAAAACATAAGTATGTATGAATTTTCAAATAGTAATAGTTAATAACATACTACTTTAAAAACAGAGAATTCAGCATGCACAATTAGTAAATGGCACTTATTATAAGAAACCTTATCCTATAATCTATATACCTATCATACTTCTATAGGGCATTGATTTGTCTTAAAACTAGGACTTATATCTATTTCTTTTAGGGGACATTTCCTTCTTTGTGTCCTCCAGGCGCTGTCAAGGATGATGGGGATTTTCTTTTTTCCGTTTTCCCATCAGTTCGATTACTTGGCTTCTACGGTAACTTCAGAAGTTAAGAATCTTGGCTTTCTCTTTTGCTCATTAAATCTCTTGCTAGGCTTGCACGTATTTTCTAATTATCCACTCCTACGCCTGTCCTCTTCGCGGCAGGCCCGGGTTTGTACACGTACCATGAATCCTCTTGTTATCTGGAGACTGGCAAGACAAAAGGTAGGGCTTCAATGCATCATCCAGCTTAACCGGAACCCCTCCCACCAGCTTTCATGAGACTTTTGAGGTGGCCCTTGATTCTAACCACCTCTCACGCTCCCGCATGACTAAAGCACCTCTCACTTCAGTAGCTGAAAAATACGATCATACTGAAGTAGATTCCAAGGACGGAAGTTAAAGCCTAATGTCGCTAATACAACTGCAAGAAAGACTTCATATGACCTCTGGGTACAAACACTGGCCAATTTTCGGTATTCTGAGGCCATACATCGCCTCTCCTGCAATCGTAGGCACTTGCAATTTCTATTTATTGGGCAACAGGGAGTCGTTTGAGAGAAACAAAAAGAAACTTAAAACTTTAGAATTTGCAGGTCGGGGCTGCCTGAAAATACGTTTTTACTTGCACATAAATCTACACCGTTCAGATAGGCATCTACAATTTTTCTAGCAGATAGCTGAATCACAAATAGTTGAGTTACGCATGATTTTACGTCTTTCATTTATCTGAAAAAAATCATGAAACACTGGGCCAGCCACTAAAGAGATACTCTTATTAATAGTGACTGCCATCACATAAAAGCATGAATTCAAAACAATCACAAGGTATTTCGTTACTGCTGATGGCATTGCGAAAATAATAATTAGCGAAAGGCCATGGAGTAATAACAACAAATAACAACCCACAAAATGATAGTAGCAATAATAAAAAATCCCGTTCACAGTAGCTAATAATAATCAAAAGAAAAAAAAAGAAAAAATAACAACATTAACTCAGGAATAACAATGTGGATGCAAATGAGACTGGCATTTCGAAGTAAGAACAGAGTCTTACACTCATACTTCACAACAATGCTCTGTTTAACACTCTCTCTTTGGTTATTCGAATTCCTGCAGCCATAAAATATATATACTTGCATGTATATATAGGAGCTTATTCATCACTTCTGGATGCCTATTTTAGTCAGTGGGAGTTTTATCTATTCCCTAAAACAGTTGCAATATGTGGCAGGAAGATTTATGCAAAAATCAGTTCTACTGATGTCTTATCAGTATTTATGCAATATCAGTATACAAAAATTTATAAACTGAAATAAAATGTGGGCACACTTATCATCTAGCAACACTGAAAAAAAACAATAAAAAGAATCATTAACGGCAACATTCTGTTAGTATCAGGAAGGAGTACGTATCAATCCCAGAGTAGAGCGAAAGATGGGAGAGAGAGAGAGAGAGAGAGATATAGCAATAAATAGAGAGAGAGGAAGAAAAGGGTTGACTGGGCGACCTTGGAATACTTTGTGGTCTACACCCATATGGTTCGAGAAAGAGGGACTTCCTTCCTTCCAACACATTCACTGAAAACTCTAAAGACTAAATTAATATGAAAGTACTTTTACATATAAAAAAAAATAAATAAAAAGTGAACAAACGCGAGCAAAAATTATTGGTAGTTTTACGTTTATTGCCGGAGGGCTATTTTTATCCCTCAAGTAAGAAAAAAGCAAAAGAACTTAGCGTACAACTGCAGAAACATCGAAGCATAAATCCATTCTTTTCTTTTTAACATCTCAAAGTGCTTTACTGAAAGAAGCATATACATCCTTGTCTGTTATGACAATCTTTTCTCTTTCTATAAATCAGAGTGGTGAATATAAGCACACACTCGCTATAAGTCATCATGCCTCTGATGAAATCAAAGCAAAATACTGCAATCACACGGGATAATATCTATACTGCTATCAACAAAATTACAATCATCTTTTCTTAATAAATGATTAAAAAGGACTTAAGTATCATTATTATTTTTTTCGTTTTTTTAAATTTCAAACTCAACATATAAGTTCTGGGAATCTCAATTATTTTAACTAGCTTAATGGTAATTATGAATATCATGGCAATGATAGTAATTAATAATAATTATTTCTAGATAAACTTTTTCAAAACTCTCTAATTATAATATATCAGAGGGAACAAAATTTAAAATAGTTTTAACACAAGGAATAATTTGTTTAAAAAAACATGTATGTAAAAAGAATATAGAAAGTTCGACTCTGTGTTTGCGGTAATAGAATTACAAATCATATTTCATTTGCAACACTAAAGAATGCATTTGGCTTCAGTTTCATAATCTCTTAAGGAGTTGTACATGAGCAATTAATACATATATATATATATATTCTTCTACTATCTCAAATTAACTTTTTTCCAAGTGACGATTCAACAGAACTACCTCGGGAGACAGGGGGATGTTCGACATACAACTGCTCTGTTTGTTTGTCCATATTTACGCACGGTTGGGTCTTTTATTACCCTCCTTTGATTATTCTCTTTTCCTACCCCAATACTGCCCAAGGTTTGCCTTTGGGGCTGCAGTTGACTAGCTTTTTCAGGGAGATGTGCGGACGGGCGCTCTTTTCTCCCCTGTTCCTTCGGCTTCTGGATCAACTTCATCTCTTTCAAATATGGGAAGCAGCTGCATAACATTCTTGTTGTTGCTTCTTGTCAGCTCACACTCCTTCTTTATGACCAAGCTGGAATGATAGTGGCAAACTTTATCACTGCATAAATCTCTAAGTGTTATATTATCATGCGCTATCTCTAATACTCAGTATGGTCCTAAATACAATGGGGACATTTTATGCTGGCAGTTAGCATTTTTTACGTAGACTCTATCGTCTACCTTGGCTTCAAGGCTTTTCATGCTATGCCTAATATTATACTCATTTGCATACCTCTCTTTCTGTTTATCCAGGATGGCTGCCGTAAGTTTGTAGGTCTTTCTGGCGGTATTTACGCCAAACGTTCTAAGACTCTCAATGGCAAGGGCTTTTGCGGGGCAAATGTATCCCAGGATAACTTGAGATCTTTCCCTTACACTAGGAAATAGGGGGAGTCACTGATTGACCTATGATATGCAAAATTTAGGGCCTGTTCTGCTTGTTTCAGGTGTAGGTTCCATCCTTGGGGATCAGAGGCAGTGAGTTGACGTAATAATGTAATGATGGAGGCGTTTGTTCTTTCCACTAACCCATTAGCTTGTGGTCTATATACTTGGACCGCTACGTGGTTAACTCGCGCTAGCTCACATAAGCCCCTGAAAACTTCATTCATGAATTCACGTCCATTATCAGTTACTACTTCTCGAGGAAATCCAAATACTAACGTGAACTGGTGCAGGGCAACGGCTACCGAGGCCGTGCTCTTATCCTTCATCGCATACGTGAAGGTGTATCTTGTGCATTCGTCTGTGAGTACAAAAATGTACGAGTAGCCATCATATGATCTGGGCATGGGGCCTATCAAATCGCAATGAACTCTTTCCCATTTAAAACTGCATCTCGGTCAGATTCGGGCAGGTGGGACTGTATTACACTGATGTTTGAAATAATTGCACACATGATAATTCTTAATATATGCTGCAGCGTATTTATACATGCCTTCCCAATGGAATTGGGTACTTAACAACTGATATGTTTTCTCGATTCCCATATGGCTGGCCGTGGGACTCGTGTGACACAGAAAGAGGGCATGACCGTGGAACTCCTCGGGAAGTACTGCCACGTATCCCCCTTCTCCGTTCTTTCGCTTAAACATTTTATACAATATTCCTTCTTCTATCACGAATTAATTGATTAGGTGTCAAATTTTAGTAGGGATTTCACCGTCCATTTCTTGCAAGAGTTTCTTCACCTTTCCCCACAACGTATCCCCATCCTGCTTCCTTAGGAGCTCCTCGCGATTCCACCCACAAGTGCCCCCCTCTCGCTCATTCATACTCTCTTGCTCACTCACTCGTTCATATTCGCAACTCTCACTCTGTCTTTTCTCTCCATTACTTCCCCCATTAATTTCTTTATTTACCTTGCAAGGGTGTTTTTCCCCATTACTCTGAAGGAGTGTGTGCGCGGAATCGAGATCGGCCCCCGCAGTTGCAGGACGGTTTGTGTCCACAGTCCGATGACTTGCATTTCTCATCGAACGGGTAATGGCCAGGGCGGGGTCTTCCCGCACTCCCCTGTTCAGGGCATCTGCTACTTTGTTACTCCTTCCAGGTACATACTCGAACCCCTGTATATTAAACTGCATAAGTCTTAACAGTCATCGGGAAGGTCTTTGGGTTTTTAGCGGGTTTGCACACACATACTTCAAGGGTAGATGATTGCTACAAATTATCACCAGATATCCGAATAGGAAATATTTATATTTTTCTAACACAAACACGATGGCTAGTGCCTCTCGTTCGACTGTGAAATATCTCTGCTCAGTGTCTGTAAGCATCCAGGAAGCGAAACTAATAGGGCGGTCTCTTTTCTCGTTGTCTACCTGGGATACTTCTCCGCCGATCACGATGTCGGAGGCGCCACACGTGACACAGAATGCCTGATCAAATTTAGGAGAAGCGAGTACTTGGGTAGACATTAAGGCTCTCTTTAAAGCTACAAATGCAGCCTCGTGCTCAGGCATCCAGCAAATCTGGTACGTATTTCGGAGTCTATCTCAAAAAATTTACGGTAGTACGAGCAAAGTCCGAGAAATGATCTAACATTTTTGCAAGTTTTGGGTCTCGCAAAATTCTCTATAGCTTTTACTTTATCATGCAATACTGCCACACCCGCGGACGTCAATTTGTGTCCGAGAAATTCTACTTCCGCTTTGAAGAACTGACAATTAGATAATTTCACACTCAGGTTATCTATCTCAAAGCTTCTAAAACCGAAATGAGGTTCCGGGCATGTTCTTCAATGGTCTGTCCGATTATTACTAAGTCATCTAAATATACTAGCATGGCGTTTCCGATGAGGCCCAGGAACACTTCTGTCATGAGTCTGCTAAAATGACTGGAGGCATTTTTTAATCCAATAGGTAGACGATTGTACTCGTAGAGTTTATTTTTTACCGAAAAGGCGGTCTTCGCTTTACTCTTCTCTTCCAAGACTACCTGGTGGTAACCCGCTAGGAGGTCGAAAGTAGTAAAATACTTAGCGCCGCTTACGTGACACAGTGCATCTTCAATTATAGGGATGGGGAATTTATCACCTTCGGTAATTAAATTTAGTTTGCGGAAATCTATGTACAGTCGAAGGTCTCCGTCTTTTTTCTTTACTACTACAATGGGGCTATGCCAAGGGGTTTTAGATAATCTAATGATACCCTTTTCCTCTAAATCAGCTACCATTCCCTCTAAATTCCTCTCGTTTACAAACGGAGTGCAGTAGGGTTTTGCAAAGGTAGGAGGATGACTTCCTGTGTTAATATCAAACGGCATAAGGGTGCACTCTCCAAGGGGGTCGGAATCTAAGGCAAAAACATCATGATATTTAGCGACAAGTTCAGTCATGAAAGTAGAATGCTCAGCAGTGCTCAATTCTCTCGCTAAAGCCTGCAGATTTGCGATGCATTCTGGGGCTTCGGTGACCCCTACGACATTGATACTGTAACACTGCTGCACTTCTTCGAATTCGGCGACTTTCCTGTTTCTAAGAATAACTAGTGGGACCAGCGATATATTGACACACATAACACTTAATTTCCGCGATCCCTCGGGATTCATCAGCAATTTACTAGGAAAAAATCCATATACTCTCCGATAAATTGTGCGTATAAGGCTCGTCTGCCCGGGACTACTCGTGAGGTGATAGCTTCTAAGACACATGCAGTACCGCAGTCAATAATTTCTTTCCGATGCATCACAATGTAATTATCGTTTTCTTCTTTCAACAGGTATGCAGACACTGACGCGTGAGCGGAACATGAAACTACTTCCCTCTCGTTTACAGTTACGGTAGTTTTCCCTCGTGTGTTAACAATACTTACTACCATCTTTGCCATGTCCTCGAATCCAATTATTACTTTCGCCTGTTCAATACTTAACTTAGGAAATACAAGGAAGGCACATCTATATCTTGTGGGATACCCCTCAAATGCATTCACTTGTTTCACTACCTATTTAACTTTACCAAAATTTGGGGTAATATTGCCGACTGTAGTTACTACTACTGAAGTATCTAATTTAGTGATGGGTTCTGCGACAATACTAACTGTCAATTAATGATACGGCTGAGCCCGTATCTAGCAATGCAAATTGGTGGATTCCACCGACCACAATTTCTACTAGCAAGATCCCATTACTCATTAGACAAAAACTACAAGTACTTAGCTGTGCTGAGGAGCTGGTCCGGTGATGTCCACGATCTCCCGGTCTGGAGGAGCAACGGCTCCTCGCTGGTGAGTGTTCGGAAAGTTCACTGGGTGGTTCTGTTTTGGCATAGGAGTTTTTTTTTCTTCATCACCTGCAATGCTCCATGAGTCATTCTCTCTGAGGGGCACTTGTCAGCCCGATGTCCGGACCCCAGACAATTGTAGCAGAGTGTGCTTGCTCGCCCCGTTTGCACGTACTGCTTCTGTTCGTGGCCCATGCCGTAACAATTTGCTTGGGACCTCGGCCCTCTGTCGTTTGCCATGGCTGCAACGGGGATCACTGCCACATTTAGGAGTCTTTCCTGCTCGATTTCCTCTTCCGAGAGACCATGTCTGGGGTGGCTCTCGAACCAATTCGCCAGCAGACGCACTAGATCGGGAACTGGTATATTAGATTTCAGTAGAAAATAGCACCTCGGTGGAACGGTTTTCCGCAGGGCACCTTGCACAATACTTTGCCGCATGTACATATTATTGGCAATTTCACTCACTGAACTTGTTAAAGATTCGATACTCTTCGCATACCAGTTCAACTGTTCTCTGCGTCTTTGAGGGATATTTCTAATCTTGGTGATTAGCGTTTCTTCACTCTGTCGCACTGTGAAATATTTTAGGAACCGATCCTTAAATGTTTCCCAATTTTTTATATTTGATCACTCGTCTTTGCCCACGGTGTCGGATGCAAAAACAGTGCACCTTTGTACTACTTCGCTTATTCGGTACTCGTCGGTCCACTCGGTGCTTCTTATCCGCAGACCCAAATGTTTCAGGAAGTCGGCTGCGGGAAATATTGGTGGGTGTTTGAGGCCTTTTACATTTGCGCTGTCAAAGTATAAGGGACAGTCTTTTATTCGAAGCGCCTTTCCAACAAGGGCATGGGGTGGGGGCATGGCCTGCTGCGTTCCCTGTGTCACCACTGGGTTCGGAGTGGCAGGCTGTTCATCGATGTTTGAGGTGTCGGTTTAGCTGTCGGCGCCGTCGCCGTCGACCAAGTTCCTTCTCGACGGAGTGGCGTTGGCACTGGTTTGTAGGCATCACACTTGCTCCTCTAATGCGAGAATACTCTGGTTTTTGTCCTCCTCTCATTTCCTGGATTGAGGGGTATTGTTCTTCTACGTTTGCCATTCATTTTTTCTTCGCATGGGTTTCAACTGGCATATAAAATTGTCTCTTTCGTACATATTTCGGCGGGAATCATACTGCACTACTACCACTGTCGTAGTGTTGTTCACTACATTAATATTACAACCAGAAGGGTGCAAAGTAAGAACAGACAAGCGTTGGTTCATTTAACTTAATTTATTTTAGAGTACAACATATACGACGCCTCAATGCTCCCAACCCTTATGACTATCAAAACTCTGATCTATTCGTGCCCTGGGGAAAGTACTAACTATAGCTCACTCTCTCTGACTGCCTCGGGTATTCTTGGAATACACCAAAGGCAGGGCGTGTCATTTTGTACAGCTTTGCCAATAGGCTTCAGGATCAAAGGGGAGTCCTTCCTTTGGGGAGGGGCTATTTCAACTAGCCTATTGGGCAGCAGAGGGTCCAAATCACCCATGGCTAATGGGTATCTCTTCAGGGCATGTATGGGTCCAATGTCTGTGCTTCTTGTAGTTTAGCCTTTCCCATCCTCTTGAGGCACTTGCCGCCAGATGCTAAGTCCCATGGATCCAGCCATATATCTCGTTGACACCTTTTAAAAACATTGACCGTACCCAGAAAAACAATTGGGAGAGTATTTGGTTTCACCCTTGATCTCCAGCCTCACATGTTTCTCTTCAGGACTTGTTTCAGGTTTCAGGTTTCAGGTCCTAACTACAGCAAGACTTCATATAACTTCAGCAAGACTTCACGATGCTTGCGACATCTATATATATATATATATATATATATATATATATATATATATATATATATATATATATATATATATATATATATATATATATATATATATATATATAATATGTAGTATGTAGCTATATATATCAGTAATCCTACTGGACACACACACACTAATATATATATATATATATTTATATATATGATATACATACATATATATATATATATATATATATATATATATATATATATATATATATATATATATATATATATATATATATATATATATATATATATATATATATATATATATATATATATATATATATATATATATATATATATATATATATATATATATATATATATATATATATATATATATATATATATATATATATATATATATATATATATATATATATATATATATATATATATATATATATATATATATATATATATATATATATATATATATATATATATATATATATACCTTGGCTGTTTCCCCCTTTAATTTGGGGGGTAGCCGACATCAAAAAAGGAAAACAGTTTGGGGAGAAGTTATTCTCCCCTCTACTCCCCCTCTTCTTTGACGTCTCACAGGAGGTTGGTACAAGGGGTGGATTCCTAGTCCCCCCGCCCCGTCCACTTTTAGTCGCCTTTTACGACACGCAGGGAATACGGTGAGGCTATTCTTTGATATTGTGCCCGCCCCACAGGGCACAGGATATATATATATATATATATATATATATATATATATATATATATATATATATATATATATATATATATATATATATATATATATATATATATACATATATACTATATATATATATATATATATATATATATATATATATATATATATATATATATATATATATATATATATATATATATATATATATATATATATATATATATATATATATATATATATATATATATATATATATATATATATATATATATATATATATATATATATATATACACATACACATACATACACATATACACACACATATATATAAAAAAGTTTATATTCACTGCACCATACGTAATTGTATATTATTTCTTTGAGACTTAATATTTATATCTCAACTGCATCTTTACAAGGTAAGACCCAACCTCTGGTGGGTGGCCCATTCAAGAATCCACTGGGGGAACATATCAGTCTCAACTTAGTGCCGGTTCCAAGCCCAGATCACGGTAAGCGTCGGTGCCAGGAAGAGCATGCGGCCGTAAAATTAAGCTATACCAACTATATATATATATATATATATATATATATATATATATATATATATATATATATATATATATATATATATATATTTATATATATATATATATATATATATATATATATATATATATATATATATATATATATATATATATATATATATATATATATATATATATATATATATATATATATATATATATATATATATATATATATATATATATATATATATATATATATATATATATATATATATATATATATATATATATATATATATATATATATATATATATATATATATATATATATATATATATATATATATATATATATATATATATATATATATATATATATATATATATATATATATAAGGTATAAACTTTAATATGTAGCATGTAGCATTTTTCAGAAATTCTACTTGACATAATTTAATTAACAAAAGGTTCAAACTCGTACTACAAAGCTGCTGACAAATACAAGAAATTTTTGTTAAGAGAAAAGCTGAAGGAGTTATGCACACCACCACTTGAAGGAAGTAAAAATAAAAGATATATGGGAATAATTTAAAGTCCTCCATGGTTATGACGGAAGAGATCGGGAGCGATAACTTGATATGGGTGGCTCCAGCACATGAAATAATAGGTTGAAACTTCGTAAGAGAGCTTTTTGGCAGAATGTAAGAAAGTATTTTTTAGTGTATGAATAAATGATGTCGAAAATTTGCTCCGAGAAGAAACGCGTTCATAATTCTAAGGAAAACTAAGATTAATTTTAATAATAATAATAATAATAATAATAATAATAATAATAATAATAATAATAATAATAATAACAAAAATAATAATAATAATAATAATAATAATAATAATAATAATAATAATAATAATAATAATAATAATAATAAAAGGCACCGACCACGAGACGGGAGAGTGACGAGCATAGGGATCTTTTCCGTGAGCACAATAAGGTAAAAAAAAATCTGCATCCGCACATAGCGTGATAAGTACGATATTCTAGGAAAAATGTTTGTGTTTAACCGAGGAGAGAAAAAATAAAGGCTGCATCATCCTCTTTCACGTCAGAAGAAAACGAGAAAAAAGTAGTGTGTCAGCACAGCCTCCGGATCTAGCCAGAGGTAATGTCCAGAAACATCAGAAAAAAGTAAATTGCTCTTGAAAAAAGTAAATGAAAAAAAATCACACACACAAATATGAAAAATGGTGATATTTAATAACGAATATGTAAGAAATTGAAAGTTTAACGAACTTCGAAATCTTAAAATAGGAAAATTAAATCATGGTCAAATAAAAGAAATAAACGATGAGAATATTGCCTTCTGGAACAGACAGAGAGATAAAAACGGGTGAAAAGACCCATTTATTTATTTAAAATATCCATAGGGATAAATGCTCCCAGCGAATAATTTTAACTCTTTAACGCTCCCTTAAGGACAACGCTGACATATTTCTTCTCCTTCATGAATATAAGTAAAAGTAAATAAACAAATAAGTACGTAAAAGAATAAATGTATTCAAGAATACAGTCGATAATGATAACAAGATTTTAGCTATACAGTATATTATATATGCTATATAGAAAGAGTCAGGCTATTTAAAGCTTAGAGTATGCTATAATATTATAACATGAGGATCGGATCGGATCGGCTAGCTGGGATGGGGATAGGGGGAGCATGTGACTGTAAATCAGCCGAAAGATAGAGAGCCGATACAAAGACCAATACCACCAGACGGTGCATTGATACAAATACCAGCACCAATAGATGAGACATTGATACAAAAGGGCAACAACATCAGATGATGTATCGATACACAAGAGCAATAACACCTGGCGATACACCTATAGAAAGACCAATCAACATAACATCATGAAATGAGGCACCGATACAAACAAAACACCTCGAAATGAGGCTCCGATACTTGGCTAACTACATTATATTATACACCGATACAAAGGCCAATGTCAACAGATGTGGCGCTGATACACAGAAACCGCCCTCAAATGATACAGCAATATAAATGATAACACCAAAATCATAATACGACGTAGTCAAAAAGCATCAAGAGCATGAATCAGAAAATGTTCTTCCCGTATCCCTTATGATTGACTGTCCTCCAGTCAGAATCAGTCATCTTGACTGTTATAATAACTGACCAACAATTCCAAGCAGTTATCGTGACAGTTATAACTAATTACTAATGATGTAGTTATCACTACATCAACTGTCCTATCTTAACCCTGGCTATTATGACAGAACATTGGATCAGGGAAGTACAACAATAACATCAACAACAACAACAACAACAAATACTACTACTACTACTACTACTACTACTACTACTATTACTACTACTACTACTATTACTACTACTACTACTACTACTACTGCAATAATAATAATAATAATAATAATAATAATAATAATAATAATAATAATAATAATAATAATAATAATAATAATAATAATAATAATAATAATA
>JAXCGZ010020927.1:60000-75000 GCA_037179515.1 Halocaridina rubra | reverse complement strand
ATGAAGATTTGCGTAGTTTTCTCTTTGACTTCCCAAAGGATGACTACTGCTCTCGGTCCCGCAACCCTGAGCAAATAGCCATTAAAGTTGCCGAGATCGTAACCCTGGGAATGGTGGCGTTCATCCCCTCCTCTATGATGACTTTTTCGTCCCCTAATCCTTGGTTTAGAGGGAGAAATCGCTTGCTCCATGGCTATTCAGGCCAGGGACCGGGCGCACAGGTCGCATTGCTTTTCTCCTTCTGATTTAACGCGCTCTGCTTTTATTGTTGCTTGGAATCACTGTACTCTTCAGATTCGAAGATCTACAGCTTCCTTTATAAGAGGAAAGTTGATGATCTTACCTCCTCTCCCACTGATAAATATTTCTGGTCATTAGCCAGAAACCTGTCCAAAAATTTTCCTAACTCAAGCTTTCCCCACATCATTCGTTCTGATAGTTCTATAGCTTGTTCTCCCACTGCAGAGTCACTCTCTTTTTCTCTCACTTTTCTGCCAACTCTTCGGTAAATAATTCCATCGCACCTGTCCCTCAATCTTTAGCCCTCTCTAATCCTATGCCCTCCCTTCTTTTTTCTTCACACAAAGTTCATAAGGTTTTTCGTTCGGTATGGATGAACAAGGAATCTGGTCCTGATGATATCCCTCCAAGGTTCCTAATGAAGTTTTCAGATGGACTCGCTCCTGTGCTCTGTTGTCTTTTTTGCCTCATTCTGTCAACCATTATCTATCCTTTATCTTGGAAGCATGCTATAGTGCAACCTGTTCCTAAAAAGGTTGACCGCTCTATTCCTTTAAAGTACCGACCTATTGCCCTGACTTCTTTTATTGCTAAAGTTTTCGAAATTTGCTCAATTCTCACTTTTTGAAACTTCTTGAATCACTAGTATGGCTTCCGCAAGGTTTTTGCTTTGCCTCTGTGTCTTTTCAGAGGTAAATGGTATGCAATATGCATAACCTGACAGTGCAACGAAGCGGGCATCACCAACTGTTCAAAGGTGTGGCCGTCTTTAGTCACATGCCTGCAAAGGACTCCATCTTCAAGGGCGTAAGTGATCTGGCCTCCTCCTCTCCGTAAAGGTTCTTCCCTCGGTGGCTTGTTGCAACCAGCACTTGAGTCTAGGGCAGTCCTGCTGCGGTTTGGCGAAGTCTGGATGGGACTTCAGTGGCTCTAGAGGTGCATCATCTGGTAAAGGAGGGGGAAACTCACTGAATTCCACTTTATGGGTACTACCTGCGGCAGAGTCAACGAAGTCAGTTGGAGAATCGTCCAAATTCATGGTGTCAGAGCCAGTAGTTGCCGCTGAAATGGCTTGTTGTGATTTTGCCCAAGGGAAGTTCCACTGTACAATGTCCTCATGGTAGAGGTCAGCCTATAAGATAGAAGTTAGGTTCAATACCCGACCTAACAAGAGAGGGCGCCAGCGCTTTCACAATGCCAAAGCTGCAATCCAGGTCAATGACACAGCAGCGTCATGTCTGAGGATCTATGTGAGCAAAATGCAAACGGACAACCTGGCCTGTGTAATCATCATCCCTGATAAATTTCTGGTCAACAAATATGCCACTGACCCCTATGTCAAGGGCTATCTCAGTTTCCACACCATTTCTGGTTCCTGGGCACGTTGGGATTGTCTGGGGGTCAACTCGTCCAGTGAACTGCACATTGGCAGCTCCGTGCAGTGGGTCCTCATCGTTATCCTCTGTGGCCCTTTCTGGCCTTGTTCCTATGGTATGGGCCAAGTGGGTGGCCAGATGGTTATGCTGGCCGCCGCTGTGAGAGGGAGTGTGATGGCTCTTAGAGTTAGGCTGAAATCCATGGGAAGGTGAAGCAGGGTAATTGCCCTCGCCTCTGACCTGCTGAGGCATAGATCTTACCAAGTCGTCCTTCTTGAGTGTGAGTGTATGGCCATAATAAGGCTTAGGAGTGTGAGGAGGATGAGCTGGATGATTGAAGTCCTGAGAAGGGCCCTTGTGTTTCCCGTTCCTGCGATCTCCTTTCCAGTGAGAATCATGGCCTGGTGCTGGGGAGATGGCACTCTGAGGATGAGCTTTGGAATTGGCCCTTCTTACCCTCATAAGGTCACAGAGAAGTACTCCAGGCTGGTTGTGCTGGAGGTACTCGTCCACAGCGGCTAAACTTTTCTCAAAGTTGATCTCATCCTTAAGCTGGGTCCTTACGTACGCAAGAACATCTGTAGGAAGGTCATTGGCAATTGAATCAAGCATCAAGAACGGATGCCATTTCTCTTGAGGACACTTTGCAATGCGCTATCAATCATCAAAGAAGCGAACCTTGTGGTTGCCAAAAGCACTACAGTTCTTCTCCTTCAATTGGAAAGCTGAGACAAACATAGCACGACACTAGCTGGTGAAATGTTCTGCAAGGCGAGGAGTGTGCATTCAACTTTCTTGTAGTCCCTCAGTTGCCAGCGGTCAAGTTCATTGACCAGATCAAGCAGACAGGATGGCATAGAGGCAAGCAGCCAACGACTCTTCTCAGCCTCTGTGCCATCATTAGCGTTAGCAAGACTTTCAAAAGAGCGGATGTAAATATCGAGAGGTTGCTTGTTGTCATCCTCATTTTTCTGTATTGGGGGGGGGCCTCTCACGAGGCTGGTTCCTATTTCCGAGAGAAGCACCACTGTCATGGGTTCCCGCTCAAAGCCGAGCAAGCGCAAGCTCATGTTATTGTTGTGGTTGTGCCTGTGCCCAGTCATGATCAAGTTGAGCTTCCTTGCTTTTTCGTTTAGCTTGCGCCTGCTCCTGCTCACGTGCTTTCCTCTCCAGCTTGGCTCGGTGTTTAGCCAACTTGCTATGAGGACACTCGAGGAGTGTCGGTCCTGGGGAATAGCCGTGTTTCTCACCTATAGCAATCATCTTGTCCAGGTAACTCTCCTCATCGAATGTTTTGATGGTTTTCTGTGACTGCCTGGTTTCCATGGAGAGTTCCAGAACAGTCAACAATGAAGTGCTAAAATAAATCAACCACAAAAAAAGAAATCTACATCAGTAAAAAAAAAAATTGAAAGAACCACACAACACCAAGGAGAAATTTTTTTTTTTACCCCACTGTTCAAACAAACGTAACGGTGATCCCAAAACCTCACTATGAAAGTGACTCAAAATACAGTCAAATGCAACAGCAGCAAAATGTTGCAATACTCACTGGTAATACAGGATGGGAGTTGTGCCTGCTTAACAGCAATATGCAGCAGTACCTGCAGTTATGGTGCAAATGAGAGGAATGAGCAACAACGAATTTAACGAACAAGCTCCCGGTACAAGAGAATACAAACAAGTAAAGTATAGCGGTTATGCCTGCATATGAGCATGCACTTGACAGTACCAACAAGTAAAATGTCGTAAGTAAAATTCTGGAGTTTTGTCAAAAGGGCACAGCTCCTATACAAAATACACTAAAGATAAGGTAACGGCTTACAAGGCAGCCAAATTGCATGTGTCTATTAATAATGGGAAAATTTATTTTTGATTGACAACTCAGATGCATGAAGGGCTTAGCCTGGTCTTAACAAACAACACCATAATTTTTCTTCCCAATCTATGAGCAGTCAGTGCTTGAATATTAAAAGTCAATTATATGCAATGTACTTAATATGCTTACTCCCAATTCCTAAATCCCAAAGATATATGAAATTCCTAACAAATATCACCCTTGAACGGATATATAAAACACTAATGCTTTAAAATTCAATAATTTTCACGCAAATAAGTGAAATCTTAAATAACACGCATTCTTGTCATGCAAAATTTCTTAATTCTGTTACCACATAATCTCATGCAGATTCCCTGAAATTTGGTTTACCACACAGTAAACAAGGAATATATTAGTTACTGTAATTAATTTTGAAGATTAGAAAAAAAATTCTTTTTCGCAATGTCTCTAGAGATAAAATTGTTGTGCACAGCCTAAGATTTGTTCATTTCAATACTCCGAGCCAATGGTAATCGGGATTCATGTGCAATTTTAAAAAGCAAAATAAAAAAAAATATCAAATCAGTCTGTCTGTCTGGGACCCAGTTCGGGTTCCATTTTTATTGTGGGGAGGTTGTTGTTAACTTTCTGTTTTACTAATGGGACTCAAGGTACTGAATTTGGTTAAGAGCTCACAAACAGACAGGACAGATAATGCTTGTTTGTGCCTCAGAATACTACTACTCGGTTAAATGAAACTCAGAGTTCGACTTTCTTTTTATTTTGGAAATGCAATGACACATTAAAAAAAGAATAAATTTTTGGAAAACTGGAACAAATTTAAAAATTTAATTTATGGAATGCTGCCTCAAATCCAAGAGGTGGTGAGCACGATTTCGATTCCCAGTACCACAGACGGATGCCAAGACTTTGACCTCAACTCAACGATCACCTCTTTCACACAGGCAGAACAGAATAGAGGACACTGCAATTGTAGAAATAGAAACGACACACCGTTAATAATGGGAAAACTGAAGGCACAAGCACGCAAATAATGAGTTTCCAATATTATTCTACTGGATGAAAATATATTGGTTAGTCACAGCTAACCAGAAATATTTACGCTAGCATAAGAGCATTCAAAATCATTAATTATTTGCTGGCATTTTAGTGCAAAACAATTTACTCACAATAAATGAAGAATCAGCGAGACAAATACAGCATGCATTCCATATATTGTGGGTAACAATAAAAGTTTGTAAGGCCAGTAGGGCAAAATTACTTACTAGTTATTTGCAATTTATATGGTAAAACACTTTATTTACGATAAAGGAAGAGTCTACGAGATAAATATGTATTCATTCAATTTTGGCTAGCAAGATATATTTGCAGTGCCAAAAGGGCAAAACCACCTTATGAAGTCTTTGCAACTTATCAGCATATAGTGCCAAAGGTGCAAAACCGTCTTTTGAAATATTTGCAACTTATAACTCAAAACACTTTATTCCCAATAAATGAGAATCAGGAAGATAAATACAGTATGTATTCATTAAATTGTGTTTAACAGGAAACATTTGCAATGCCAACAGCGTAAAATTACTTATTAATTATTTGCAGTTTATGGCGTAAAACACTTTAGGTAAATTATTAATTATTTGCAGTTTATATAGTAAATCACTCTATATACGAGTTTTGACGTAAAACACATCATTTACGATGATAGAAAGGGGTGAAATGAAATTAGAATTCGTTAGGAAAAGGGATAGATTTTAACGTGGTAATGAACAATCTTCTGAGGACGAGATTTTACCTTGGCACCCACAATGAAAGAAATTCTTATCAATGTATATCGGCGGTAATTTCCAGGTCAAGGAATTAAATTTTGTAAATAAGACTCCATTTAGGTAATCTACAAAACTTCGTTTTGTATGGGAATGGAATATGAGAATAATCTGTTAGGATTTGACTAGTAACAGATTTAACCAGTCTCTCGAATTCCCAATTTGCTTGACCAACGAGCTTTACCATACACTATCTCTCACCTTGTTTGTACCAGATAAATTCCTGTGAAGACGCCACGTACAAATGTTTGAAGTAAGCGTGACTGCTGAGGGGAGATTCTGCTTCTGGCATGGTTGGCCGCCAATTGAGTGAGATCAAGTGTCCCTCTTGGTGATGTCATCCTCCGGCCAGCCTGTAGGGTGTATATTCAGAGCAGTAAACCGTCCCCCAATGTTTTTATTTTTGCTATAGTGGTGGTCCCTGGCAGGCAATTATGGCAGAGATGCAAGGGAGAGACAGTATTTTAGGTGCAATAAGCTGAAGCAAACAAAAGAAACGAGAAATATTTATGGGCAAAATAGGTTACTGGCAAAACACCTTCAAAGCGTTCTTTGCGTTGCAGGAGACGGAATTTTAAATATTCAAATAGTAAAAAAGCTACTGAAATGTATCTAGACAGGCTAATTACGTATCAGCAGGGTCAAATTTATAACGAAATTATCAGCAAGAGCAATTTTTATAATATAACAAAATTATCAGCAAGAGCAATTTTTATAATATAACAAAAATTATCAGCAAAAGCAATTTCATAATAAGAAAATTGCGTCAACAACATATCTAACAGACTTGCTAGGATTATGGCATCGTTCATGAGAAAAAAGAAAAAGCAGAACACAGAGTTATAGGAGGGAGATTTTTATATTAGGATCATGCTTTCTATACGTACAAGGATATTAAATAAGTTATATTTAAAATTAGTGCTATAATGAGATATAAATCTCAAATTATTATAATCTGCAAAATGCAAGGAATGAGATTTTATTTTCAGTAAGAAAAGAAAAGACAGTTACAAGTCAACTAAATAACTAATTGGGCATCTACTACAGCCTCTGATGACGTTGAGTGAAACACTCTTTCACATGTACTTATGATAAAAATTAAATAGGAGATAAGGAAATAAAAGAAAGACAAATTTGACCGTTCTCTCTCTCTCTCTCTCTCTCTCTCTCTCTCTCTCTCTCTCTCTCTCTCTCTCTCTCTCTCTCTCTCTCTCTCTCTCTCTCTCTCTCTCTCTCTCCCTCTGTATATGAATATTTAAAGAGCAAGAATATTTGGATTATCTGAAAATATTCTCAGCCTACAACAGCAATCTCACACCTTGTTATAGAAATCTCAAATATGCTGTAAACTGGGATGAATAGTTGTGGGAGGGCCTAATGTAAGATGAAACGGTGAGGGTAAACCAGCTATGCCTGTGTGCTTCACGGCAGATGCATCTTAAACACTTATCCTGTGGACGACCCAAGCAGTGTGGCGGTGGTGGTGGGGGTGCTAATGTGGTAACCTTTCATCCCAAAGGTGATAAAAGAAGCGACTGCGGGGTGGGGTGGGGTGGGGTGGAATTTGCTTCTAGTGTATGTGTATATGCTTTGACTCAGCCATTCCCTGGCAAGGATTGAGGCTATTGCATATGCATGTAAATAGCATACTGATATTATACCACAATAAAGAGACAACTGTCTAAAAATTATAATTGGTTCATTCATATAACATTATCTCCTTTTATCATGTTCAACCATCCATGATAAGTGCTTATCAATCCTTAGATCAGGCACAGCCCCTCTGCAAGATATACTAGTATGACTGACGCATATATAAAGGTGCATGAAATTATTATATATATTTTCTATTTTTTTTAAAGCCATTTATCACTCTTATGAAAGAGAGAAAGAGAGTATACTACAAATGGTACGTATGTATATAGACAATTTACTTTTGTTCAACAAGCAATGCACAAAAGCATGTGCTCATACGGTAAGATATTATCACTTCTTATCTTGCGAATCATAGAGATTAGAATTCTAGGAATATATATAATCCAAGAATACACGCACACACAAACACACACACACATATATATGTATATATATGTATATATATATATATATATATATATATATATATATATATATATATATATATATATATATATATATATATATATATATATATATATATATATATATATATATATATATATATATATATATATACATATATACATATATATATATATATATATATATATATATATATATATATATATATATATATATATATATATATATATATTATATATATATATATATATATATATATATATATATATACACGTTTATAGAATGTCCTTGTACTTTATCAGCGGTTCTAGAATGTAATGTCTGTACAACATGATATATAACCATTTGCTGAGGGTCATAAAAGGAATAAGTAAAAACACACAACAACTTATTATATGAAAGCCTTGCCGAAGCAACAGAGAATCTATCATAACTTCAGTATTTAGTGTAAAAGCTTTAGGCGTCTCGCTCAGCCTTCTGCAGCATCGAGGGTTTTGACCAAAACAGCGATTCAAAGAGGTCATTGCCAAGCTCAAGATCCTCCAAGGCATCTTGCAGGTGGCTCACACGCTTCTCTTTTGAATTTCGATCAACACTACTATATTGGACCATCTTGACTTCCACTCTGTCTATCGGGATTGCTCTAACGTGTTCTATGGGGTTGAAATCGGGTAGAAATTAAAGGTCATTCTGTTCGATCGAAGAAAATCAGTCCCAGCACTTCTTCATCAGATTTTACGACTCATTTACATGAAGTATTGTAGTGGGGAAAATACGAATCTCGTCAAGATCAAACAAGTCTCCAAACTCCTATCTATCTATCTATATATAATATATACATACAGACATACATACATATATATATATATATATATATATATATATATATATATATATATATATATATATATATATATATATATATATACATATATATAATTTATATATGTGTGTGTGTATGTGCGTGTGTTTGTATGTATGTATACATATATTTAATATATGCATATATGTAATATATATATATATATATATATATATATATATATATATATATATATATATATATATATATATATATATATATATATATATATATGTATATATATATATATATATATATATATATATATATATATATATATATATATATATATATATATATATATGAACAGGTTAAACTAGTAGTCTAGTCGGAAGAAGGAGTCCACGTGCACCTAGTGGATTTTTTGTTGGCACCTGTTTTATTCAATTCTTTGAAGTATCTATTTTAAGATTTTGACAGTAACAGGTTCAAATAATGTCCCATGGGGTTCGTTTTTACCCTTAATCATACAGTGACTAATCAAGGGAAAAAGAAAACGTTGTGACACTGCTGAAAACCCTACAAAGAAGTTACCAACAACATTATGTATTTTGCATGACCCATCTCTCTCTCAGCATAGTAATTTTACAGACTTTACTTCTTGCAAGGGGGATCCAGATGACAAGCTCTCATACATTCATGATATTTGTGATTTAAAACTCAGTGAACCACTAACTTCACCCTACCATGCGAATAATATTTGTGACCAGATACCATTAATGCTGGAGGGATTGCCTTTGGAAACAACTGGTTATCATCAAAACTGTTACAAAAACATTACAATGAACTTAGGAGGCTTAAAAAAGTCGAAAGCTTCTGGTTCCAGTGAATCATTATCATCACAGGTAAAGGATTCCCTATGGCAGCACAAATCTCAGTCAGACCGGTCTGATGGGACTTGGTGTTCCTTCCTGTTACCTAATCAGTGTATTTTTTGTGAAAAGGTAGAGATCAAGGTCAGGGGAAAACTGAACGTCCTGTGAAGTTTCAGAGTTGGAAGCACAAAGAACCAGCCTGGGAAATTATTGCGCCCATAGCACAAGAAATGAAAAAGAGGCTCTTTACCGCAAAGTACAGGGTAATGGCTTGTACACAATGGAAGCGAGGTATCACCCATCATGCAGAAACACATTCAACACCGAGTGCCAGAATCATGTACGTGGGAGGGAGAGGTCAGAGAAGTCAGACAGCTTTGACAACCTTCAGGCCCAGAAGATAGCAGCACATCAGAGAGCCTATGAGAGCGTGAAGAATTATGTTCTTAGGCATGTGATTGAAGTAATGAGGTCGTCCAACTGACATTCCTCCGTAACTTGTATATTGAAAAGCTTGATAAATGAGGTTTTCCCAATCCAGACAACCGCAATGAGAAATTTATAAACCACTTGCAAGGAGACAAAGACATCTCGCAAGCAATTGTCTTCTCCAAGGTACCGCTCCGTGGTAATGTGGAGCTATACCTCATCTACAGTTCAAGTTCCTACAAGCTTGGTACAACAAACCAGCTCCAAGATGCAGCCCCCACACTCCATTCCCTCATTATAAAAGCATTCAAAGAATCAAAGGAACTGCCTTGGCCCCCAACTGCACATGAGCTAAATGCTTTGAAGATGGAAGAGCTACTCCCCGATGATCTTGCAAAATTTATGAGCATGGTGGTGACAGGAAAACCCAAGGTTGATGGAGAGAAGTGTGAAAAGACTCAGAGGCTGGTCTACTCAGTCACAAGGGATGTATGTCGAGCTGCAACCAAGGGCCACTGGAAACTCCCAAAACATACCCTCCTCTGTACCACTCTTCGGCACCTACATCGAAGCAAACAGGTGGGTAATCAGCTAACATTATTTTTTTTCTTCTTTATTAGCTTTGCACAGGTGTCGGCACTACTTTCACTCCTAAAGCCAATATGCATCAGAGTGAATATTGTAGATATTTTCTTAGTCTGTTAATATTCTAGAACTATACTTAACTATATGAGAATGCTAAAAATAATGTACTGAGTAATATGGTCATTGCAAAACTGATTTTGTTTAGATACTAAAAATATTGCATATTTAAATTTTTTTATAATATAAATCACTCTCTTTGCAGCTCACAACCATCCTTGCCCGAATCGGTCACTTACAAACCTTCAAGTTTAGTCTGGAGCTTGAGACAGCACTAACCAAGGTTCTCGACGAGACGTCCTCCTACCTGACCCCTCAAATCATCACTGGTGAGGGCAATGCTGTGCTCCATAACGAGTGGGATAACCTTAACAAAATCACAACCAATGTCCATGGCTCAAACATTGTGAATAGTGCTGGAGGAGTAATGATTCAAGAGGTGAAAGAGGGGCATTAAAGCACCAATGTGAGGGCTCTTCCTTTCTATGAAAGGTCATCCAAAATGAGAAGCCTCAAGATTACCCCTCTAGAGACATTGCCAGAACTAGCATTCAGAAGAATTGTCCCAAATCCCAGGAGAGGCTCAGGCATGGCAATTTCAGAGCAATACATAATTGATGGTCCTCATACCCGCAAGACACGTGACTTTAGGGCCTTCCTTGGAAATGAGATGAACAAGAATTAGCTTTGCAATTTACTTCTCAATGTTTGGACTCGATCAGGCTGCAACATGGCTCAAGAAATGCAAGAAAGCAGCTCAATGTATAGAGGGGAAATCCAATCACCTCACTTCAATGAATGACAAAGTAAGTTAGAAGGAAATTGTGCCACTATAATTACCTATATTCATTACTAATTTAATGCATTATGCTGGTATTAAAATAATTTATATATGCTCTTCTCTACTTGTTTCAGGTCCATTTCTCTGAGATCAATGAACTATGCTCAGACCAGGAGGAGACGGATAGCTGTGTCATCTTATATCTTCACCAGGCTGTCAAGTGGGGGTACAAATCCAGTGTGGTGAGGACTCCTGGCATGGACATTCTGATGATCCTCCTCTACCATGCCAAGAAGATCAACTTCTCCATAGATCTCGGTCATGGCACTGGGGTGCACCGTAAACTAATAAAAGTATCTGAACTGGCTGAGTTACTGGGCCCAAGTTACTGCAGTACCCTGCTGGGATAATATGTTTTTTTCTGGGGAAGACTGCACAGTGCATTCAAGGCCGGGGCAAGGTGAATCTGCCGAAGAAACTGCAAAAGAACTCTAATTATCATAATGCCTTTAGCAAACTTGGCACATCGTGATTGGTGCCTGATAAGCTGCAGCAGGAGATGGAGGCATTCACCTGTCTATGTATGGCTATTCTCAAATAAAGTCAGTTGATGCCGTGCATGCCAATATGCTGCGAAAAATGGTGAGTGCTGACGAAGTCCTGAGCTTTCACTCGAAAGTAGACCTTGAACGCCTGCCTCCTCCCAAGGTCTGCCTCATCCCTCATGTACAGCAGTCTAACTACAGAGTTGCATGCTACAAGAGAGCAGACCAGCCAGTATTTGAGAGGCCCAAGCCCTATGATCAAGGTATAGACTGGGAGAAGACGGTGGACGAGGAGGTGTTAGAGCCCATCTGTAAAGTTGGACCTATTCTCCCTCCTTCTCTCATCGAGATACTGGCACAGAGAGAGAAGTCAGAAAAGGAAAAGCTATACAAAAACAATAACTAAGAGTCTGTGGTTGAGGAGGATGGAGATTATGAGTGTGATGATGAGGAAGAGATGGAAATCCAAGAGACAGACTTTGACAATCTCTTTTCTGATGATGATGATGATGGTGTTCGTTAGAAGTATAGGGCAAAAATTACTTAAGCAAATGTTAGAACATGGATTTGGAATTTATTTGTACGTCTTATATGTCTTAAGATGATTTTAAAGGACTTTCACTTTACATCAAAGTATATAGACAAATTTTTTTTTTAAAATTCTCATTATTTTCCATTTTTTGGGGTGAGTTTCTTCCGATATTGAGTAAAAATGTGCATAAAGCTTAATATTATTTATTTCAATGGATAGTTTGGGTCAAAATTGTATGGGAAAATGCGTTAATTTGTCCTTGCAAGTTGCTTAGTTCAAAAGTTATGCAACTTTCTAATGTTTCTAGGGTTCGCATCCACGTACCAATTATTGTAATAAAGGGTAAAAACGAAGCCCGTGGGACATTATTTGAACCTGTTACCTGTCAAAATTTTAAAATAAACACTTCAAAGAATTGAATAAAACAGGTGCCAACAAAAAATCCACTAGATGCACGTGAGCCCCGTCTTCCTCCCCAACTATAGAGCATGCTTCCAAGATGAAGGATAGATACTGGTTGACAGAATGAGGCGAAAAAGACTTCAAAGCATGGGAGCCAGTTCATCTGCAAGCTTCTTAAGGAACCTTGCAAGTATACCATCAGGATCAGATGCCTTGTTCATCTTTAGCAAGGAAAAAACTTATGAACTTTGCGTGAAGAAAGGATAAGGGAGGGCAGATGGTTAGAGAGGGGTAAAGATTCAGGGACAGGTGCACTGGAATCGTTTATAGAAGAGTTGGCAGAAAAATGAGAGAGTGGCTTTGTCAGTAAGAGAGCCAGCTATAGAACCATCAGAACGCATGAGAGGGGGAAAGCTTGAGTTACAGAAGATTTTGGAAAGGTATTTTGGCTAAGGACCAAAAGCATTTGTCAGTGGGAGAGGAGTTAAGGTCATCAACTTTCCCTCTCATAAAAGAAACCTTAGAACTTCGAATATGAGCAGTACAGCGATTCCTAGCTACAATGAAAACAGAGCGAGTTAAATCAGAAGGAGAGGCTTGGCAAGATCGTTGTGCCCGATTTCTGGCCAGGATAGCCATGGAGCAGGCACGGTCAAACCAATGTTTAGGAGGTGAGAAAGTTTTTGTAGAAGAGGGGATGTATACCTCCATTACTGAGGTCATGATCTCGGCATCTTTTAGGGCTACCTGAGCAGGGTTGCGGGACTGAAAGCAGTAGTCAACCCATGAGAAGTCAAAGAGGAAATTACGCAAATTTTCACATTGGGTACATTCAAAGTGTCAAAGGTGGTACTGAGTAGAAGGGATTGGTGGAGCAGGAGTAAAAATGGAAGAGATTGAGATCACAGAATGGTCAGATTTACCAAGAGAGCATTGCACATAATTAGAGTAGCTTGAAGGGTTAGAAGTAAAAAATAGGTCAAGAATGTTTGCTGCAAATTCGTGATGATCAGGAACACGAGTAGGATGTTTGACAATTTTCTCCAGATCGTGAGTAATAGAGAAAACAAAGGCCTCACTTCATTCCACATCAGTGTGAAAAGAATTGAGCTACTCACTGTGGTATACATTGAAGTTTCCATTTTAGAAAACTTCGGCATGTGAGTGAGAAGATAGCAAGGACTCATGGCACGAGACAGATATTCAAAGGAAGACACAAATTCGGTGGAGTATGGGGAACAATAGCAGAAGCAAAGGAAAATAGTGGTAGTGGAGAGATACTTTTTAGCCAGAGAACATCATATTCAGGAGATTCAAGGTCCCTGAGCCTTGCAATAGGAGTATTAGTATTGCAGTAAGCACAGACCCCACCTTTGGAACGAAAAACGAGTGTACAGGTTATAGTGAGAGATTTGAAGTGAGTCAGTGGAAGCATGGAAAGACAGCAGGGTTTCAGACAGGAGGAGGAGGTTAGGGAGGAAAGTACCCAAGTGCTGTTCCACAGACGGAAGATTAGAGTTCTGGCCACGAATGTTAGAATAGTGAAGAGTGAAAGAAGCAGATCTATTTGGAGGTCCAAGGTTTTGGACAGAACCATTACAACCACCAGGCATGTCTGCACTCAAGCCAATAGTGGAGTCAACAAGATCCCAGGAGATTCTTCACACCCATCTTTCAATAGACTTGTGTGGTTGCGGGCAGAAAAAAAGGTCGCTTATGCTATTTATATTTTTGTATTCAAAATTTTGGACCATCGTTATCCTAGCTGGCTATTTGATTTAAAAACAGTCAGGGATGTAAGGGGAACCAACACTAGACAGAGCAGTGAGCTCTATATTCACAGAACAAACACAGAAGCAGGTTCAAAGATGATAGCTATCAAAGGGCCAACACTCTGGAACAATATTCCAGAGCATCTAAAAAATGCATCCTCCTTCACAGCTTTCAAAGGCAAACTATATAGTTTTCTTTTGGACAAATAGTTGCTGCTCGTTAAGAACTAATTATTCTCATAGTAATGAAAACAAATATGGAAATGATGCCGATAATAACAATACTGTATATAGTGTTATTATTACTAATTTATTATTAACATTATTGTTAACATTTTTATTATAGCATTATTATTTTCTATGAAAGCTACATTTAATTTAACTATATGTATTACCCTTTTATTTAGTAGTTTAATTACATGTCTACATATAAGTTAATTTTACTTTATTGTTAACATTATTGTTGGAATTTTTATTACCGTATTAATGTTTTCTAGGAGACCATTATTTAATTTAACAGTATGTATTGCCCTCTTACTTATTAGTTCAATTATATATCTACTTATAAGTTACTTTTAGATTGTATAAGAATAACCATTGTACAAAACTGGAAATAAATGTTTGTTTGTTTGTTTGTTTGTTTGTTTGTTTGGATACTGGGGGCCATTAGCTGTAGACTATTCATAAATAATAGCAAATATGAGGAAAAATGAGAACAAAAAGAATCAAATGTGGGGAATGTTGTGGCTTGTCAAATGTAATGGAATAGCAAGAGATGTGTAATGACTACACCAGAATATTCAGTGTAGATGTAGGCATAAGGAAAGAACCGTCCTGAAGGAAGACTCAACCCATAACTGTCCTAGTTGTATCCTCTCTCTCT
>JAXCGZ010020927.1:42500-55000 GCA_037179515.1 Halocaridina rubra | reverse complement strand
AATTTCTTGCTTTTTTATAAGTTTGCCAAGCATTTATGCTTTTTCTCCTCCTATAACTTTTCCAGCATTTGTCTCTCCATTCCTTTGCTCTTTTACACTCTTTATTGAACCATTTCTCTCTAGCATGAATTACTCCTATTAAAAATGTTGTACATTTTTTTGTACAGATTTGTTGTTAAATAAGGTCTCCCAGTCAATAACTGCTAAATGCTCATTAATTTTGATGTAATCTCCTTTTAGATAGTTCCTCATCGAGTCCTCAGTGCCTCTACTCTCAGGCAGAACATCTTTGATGATATACTCCATCAACAAGAAACAGTGGTCACACTTTCCAATTGATGGCTCATGGTCAATTTTTTTTCAATATCCAACACATTATCTGTGAATACTAGATCAAGCAGCGGTGGCTCATACCCACCCCTGGCCCTCGTTGGTTCCAATGCTTGTGTGCAATCTAGGAATCTTGCCCCGAGTGAGTCCTCCCCACTGTGTGGGTCAAGAATTATCCAATCTATCTCTCTAAGATTAAAATCACCCATAATCAAAATCCTACATTTTTTCTCTCATAAAATGTTAGCAATTGAGATTATGACTCTCCTCATAAAGTTCTTGCCTATGTTGGTTCTTTGGTAGGTTATATACAACAGTTATTATAATGATCTCTGACCCTGTATTTATGCCAGAAACAAAAAATTCCTTGAACTCACTTTCTATAGCAAAGTTTAATTCTTCCACCTGAAATCTTTCATTTATGAGCATTGCCATCTCTCTACCAGTCCTCTTAGATCTTTCAACCTGAAGCCCTTTGGAAAAACTGTGACACTGTTAATGTCCTCACTTAACTTAGTCTCTATAACCGCTATTGTATCTGCCTTACTGTGGGTGTGTGCGTGTGTGTGTGTATATATATATATATATATATATATATATATATATATATATATATATATATATATATATATATGTATATGTATATATATATATATATATATATATATATATATATATATATATATATATATATATATATATATATATATATATATATATATATATATATATATATATATATATATATATATATATATATATTTGTGTGATTACCTAATTGTGATTACCTAATTGTGTTTACGGGAAAGAGCCTAAAGCTCGTAGCTTCCCGTCTCCTGATAGGTTCCATTTTAGACTTAGTGATACTTATCATACCTGTCCTTAAAACTATGGATTGAGATAGCATTAACTACCTCCTCGCTTAGCCAATTCCAATTATCAACTACTCTTACACTGAAAAAGTATTTCCTTACATCCTGCAAAGAAGTTTTCTTACGAAGCTTCAAACTATGACCTCTAGTTCTAGAGCCAGCCATATCAAAATATCGATCCCTATCCACTCTATCATAACCATGAAGGAATTTAAAGACTGTCACCATATCCCCCCTCACTCTTCTAGCTTCGAGTGATGGTAAGTCTAATTCCCTCAGCCTCTCATCATAACTGAGATTGCGTATTTCTGGCACCAGTTTCGTGGCATGTCTTTGAACTTTTTCAAGTTTAGCTATGTGCTTTTTCAAGTGAGGATTCCAAAAGGGGGCTGCATATTCGAGTTTTGGCCTCACATAGGTTACATAAATATTTCTGAACATTTCCTTGTCCATGTGCCTGAAGGCTACCCTTACATTTGATAAGAATGCATATGCTGCCCTTACTATGCCATTTATATGTATTTCTGGAGACAAATCTGCCAGTATGTTTACTCCTAGCTCTCATTTTCTGTCTCTTGAAGTTGTACTCCAGCCACCGAGTAGTCAAGCTTGGGCCTTCTTGCACTTGTACCCATTCTCATTACCTTACATTTTGAAGTATTGAATTTCATTAGCCACTTTTCTGACCACTCATGCAGATTATTTAGATCCTCCTGAAGTTCTCTACCATTGTTCTCGTTTTTTACTTTCTTCACAATCTTTGCATCATCTGCAAACATATTCATGAATGAATTTACAGACTCTGGTAGGTCATTTACATATACAAGGAACAAAAGTGGCCCTAAAACTGAACCCTGTGGAACTCCACTACTAACTCTTCTCCATTCAGACACTGAGTGTCTTACTCTAACCCTCTGTTCCCTTCCTTCTAAGTAAGTTTTTATCCATTCCAAAACATTTCCACCTATTCTAGCCATTGATTGCAGCTTCCTAATAAGTCTCCCATGTGGAACAGTGTCAAACGCTTTCTGGAAGTCTAGGAATATGCAATCTGCCCAGCCCTCTCTTTCCTGTAAGATTTGGCTTACCTCATCATAAAATTCTAATAAGTTTGTTACTGTTGATCTACCTTCTCTGAAGCCATGTTGCCTCACTGACAAAAAGTTGAAGGATTCCAAGTGAAGAGAGATATGTTTCCTTAGTAGTTTCTCCATAACTTTGCAAACTATGCTGGTCAAGGAAACTGGTCTATAGCTCAGAGCCGTATCCCTCCTTCCCTTTTTGAAGATAGGTATCACATTTGCTTGTTTCCAGCATCTTGGAATCTCCCCCGACTCCAGTGACTCCTTAAATATGATACTTAGTGCCACTGATATTGTGTTTGCGCATTTTTTAAGCACATGAGGGGATATGTCATCAGGACCTGTAGCTTTTTGAACATCTAAATCCATCAGCGCTTTGCATACCTCTGTGGCTGTAAGGTTGATGTTCTCTAATACCGGCCCTTGAGCTTCTATCACTGCAATCTGAGGGGGTGGGGTATTTTCTACTGTAAATACTGACTGAAACTCCTTGTTCAATTCTTTGCAGATCTCTTCATTCGTCTCAGTGATGCTTCCATCCGCTCTCTTTAGCCTTAAAACCCTGTTCTTTTACCTTCAGTTTTTCTCTGATAAAGCTGTGGAAAAGCTTGGGATTTTCTTTAGCCTTCCTGGTGATGTCCCTCTCATAGTCTCTCTCTGCCTCTCTCCTTTTACTTAGGTAGTCATTTCTTGCTCTTTTGTAGGTTTGCCAGGCATTTATGTTTTTTCTCCTCCTATACCTTTTCCAGCATTTGTCTCTCCACTCCTTAGCTCTTTTACACCCATTATCGAACCATTTCTCTCTGGCATGAATTACACCTACTTTGGTGACAGGTATGCAGCAATCTACTATCTTCCCATATTTCTCACAAAAGATGTCATACATTTCTAGTACAGATTTGTTGTAAAATAAGGTTCTCCAGTCAATAACTGCAAAAAGCTCATTCATTTTGATGTAATCTCCTTTCGGATAGTTCCTCCTCATGTCCTCAGTGCCTCTACTCTCAGGAAGAATATCTTCAATGATATACTCCATCAACAACACACAGTGGTCACTCTTTCCAATTGGTGGTTCATACTCAATTTTTTCAATATCCAACACATTATCTGTGAACACTAGATCAAGTAGTGATGGCTCATCCCCACCCCTGGCCCTTGTTGGTTCCATTACATGTTGGTGTAGGAAATTCCCTTGTACGCAATCTAGGAATCTTGCCCCGAATGAGTCCTCACCACTGTGTGGGTCAAGATTTATCCAATCTATCTCTTTATGATTAAAGTCTCCCTTAATCAAAATCCTATATTTTTTCCCCGTGCCATGTTAACAACTGAGTTTATGACTTCAATAGTACCTATATGACTTTCCTCATAAACTTCAAGCCTATTTTGGTTCCTTGGTGGGTTGTATACAACAGTTATTATAATGCTCTCTGACCCAGTATTTATGCGAGCAATAAGAAATTCCTTGAACTCACTTTTTATAGCCAAGTTTATTTCTTCAACTTGAATCCTTTCACTTATGAGCAGTGCTATCCCTCCACCAGTCCTCTCAGATCTTTCAACCCTTAGTATTCTGAAGCCCTTAGGAAAAACTGTGACACAGTTTATGTCCTCACTCAACTTAGTCTCTGTAATTGCTACTATATCTGCCTTACTGTTGTGAATCCTATCTTTTAATTCTACTGCCTTACCAGCTAATCCATCAGCATTTGTGTATAACAATCTTAATGAGGCCCCATCCCCTGATCTTCTGTCATTATCTTCTTTATCTCCCCTTTGTCTGGAAGAACTCTGTAATGAAAATTTTTCTTCTCTTCTTCATTTCTTTCATCATTTAACCTTCTTGCCTCTTGCAACAAGTTTTTGATCTTTCCCATCTCATCCTGTGTTCTGTATCGTCTAATGAACACTTCTTTGAATTCTTGAAGGTCTTTTAGACTTTTTTTTTTCTCAACAATATTTCCCTACATGTTTCCTCTCTCTCAAAGGTTACTTTTGTTGGTCTCGGCTTTCCTTCCCTCGAATATTTACCTAGTTGGTGTATGTTTACAATATCCTCAGGACCACAAACTACTCCAAGCTTTCTTATCAGGTCTACAACCCTAGCTTTATTTTCTTCAAGTCTCCCCTGCCATATTGGCTCCTGGGATTCACTTATGCCTGAGATTACCACTGTCTTCTCCTTATCAAGTGCCTGTCTGATGAGTGGGTTTGCCCTTTCCATCACAACGTCTTTCATTTTTTCGATTACTGTCTCTTTATAGTCAACTGTTTGTATGTTTTCCAGTGCCACCAGCTTTACAGCCTCTTTGACTGCCACATTCCCCTTTAGTGCATCAGCAAAGGAAGTTTTCATGGCATCATTTTCCATATTCAGCTCCTGGAACTCTTTTCTGAACTGTTCAATGTTTTCCTTAATCTGGACATTCCAAGCAGCAATCTCGTCTCTCTCAGAAGAGAGCAGTGAACTAACATCTAATTCCTTTAGGTTGTCATTCAGCTGTTTGTTTGTGTGTGTGTGTGTGTGTGTGTGTGTGTGTGTGTGTAAGAGAGAGAGAGAGAGAGAGAGAGAGAGAGAGAGAGAGAGAGAGAGAGAGAGAGAGAGAGAGAGAGAGAGAGAGAGAGAGAGAGAGAGAGAGAGAGAGAGAGAGAGAGAGAGAGAGAGAGAGAGAGAGAGAAATTCAATAGTTACTTAAAAGCAAAAACTTATTATATCAACTCGCTTAAAGTCTTCCACACACACACACACACACACACACACACACACACACACACACACACACACACACACACACACACACACACACACACACACACACACAAACACACATGCACACACACACACAAACATACACACACACACACACAAATATACATATATATATATATATATATATATATATATATATATATATATATATATATATATATATATATATTTATATATATTTATATATGCATACACACACACACACACACACATATATACACACACACACACACACACACACACACACACACACACACACACACACACACACACACATATATATATATATATATATATATATATATATATATATATATATATATATATATATATATATATGTATATATATATATATATATATATATATATATATATATATATATATATATATATATATATATATATATATATATATATATATATATATATGTATATTATATATATATATATATATATATATATATATATATATATATATATATATATATATATATATATATATATATATATATATATATATATATATATATATATATATATATATATATATATATATATATATATATATATATATATATATATATATATATATATATATTATATATTCATTTCATTGCTTTTAATAATAACCGCTAAACAACTAGAAAAAATGTTTGAAAATATGAAGCAATATCTGAAATAAAAACTCAATAATAACCACATATTATCAAGATATGATGCAATTTCTGGATTGAATAAACGCAAAAATCACATATATGATGTCAGTATATGACACTGTGAAAGATGACAAAATAAAAAAAAAATAAAAAAAATAACGAATACAGTCTCATGGTGCAACATAATTTCGTACCAGGCCTCTCCTTTTGATTTAAGTCGCTCTGATTTTATTACAGCTAGGAATCATTGTACTGCTCAGATTTAACAGTCTTAAGCTTCCTTTTTTTGAAAATTAGAGTTGATGACCTTAACTCCTCTCCCACTGATAAATGTTTCTGTTTCTAAGCCAAAAACCTCTCCAAAAACATTTGTAACTCAAGATATCCCCCTCTAACACGATCTGATGGTTCTATAGCTTGCTCTCCTACTGACTAAGCAACTCTCTCTGGCTCTCATTTTCTGCCAACTTTTTCATAAGCAATTCCAGCGCACCTGTCCCTTGTTCTTTACCCCTCTGTAACCCTATACCCTCCTTTATCCTTACTTCACGCTAAGCTCATAAGGTTCTTTGCTTGCTAAAGACGAACAAAGCATCTGGTCCCGATGGTATCTCTGCAAGATTTCTTGAAGAGTTTGCAGATGAACTGCCTCCGTGCTTTGCGGTATTTTTCGCCTCATTCTCTCAACCAAAATCTTTCCTTCATTTTGGAAGCATGCTCTAGTGCAACATGTTCCAAAGAAGGGTAACCGCTCTATTCCTTCAAACTACCTCTAAAGTTTTCGAAACTTTGCTCAATTCTCACTTCTTGAAACGTCTTGAATCTATCTCGCTTATCTCCTATCATTTAGTACTGATTCCACAAGGCAAGATCCACTGATGATCTCCTGTCCTATCTTACTCATGTATGGCCATCTTCTCTAAGGAACAATGGGGAATCCTTTGTCATTGCCCTTGATAGATTCTTGTACAAGGTTCTGTTGACCAAACTCCCTGCTTATGGCTTAGCCTCTTCTCTCTGCTCTCTGATTTCCTGTTTTTTTTTTTCTCTGACCGTTTTATAACTGTGCTTACTGACGGTACAACATCTAGCCCATTCCCTATTACCAGTGGTTTTCTACAGGACTCTGTTCTTTCACCTACTTCAATTATCTTCCCCTCTTTTCATGCCTTTACCAACGATTCTACCCTTCATATTTCCTCTGCATTTTCTCCACAACCTTAATCTGTTACTCGTAATCAGTCTATATACTCTTTCTTCTACTCTCAACTCCGATTTTCAGAGCTTATCTGAATGGGGCACCCAATATTTAGTTAAATTCTAATGCCGCTAAGACAGTTTCTGGCTATTTTTTTAATCTTCTTCTCTGCCTAATAGTCCTATTGTCTTTGAAACTAACGATATCTACCCTCTTAATTCTGACATATTCAAATCTAACGAAATTTAATAGCTTAATTCTATTAATATATCAGGAATCCAGATTGCCTCTAATTTGTCTTGAAGGAATCATATAATCCAAATTACTAAATCTCCATCCAAAAAATTGGGGATTCTGTTTCGTTTTTGTCATTAATTTTCCTCTTTTCTATTACATAAAATCCATAAAGATTTTATCCGTGCCTGCTTAGAATACTGCTCGCACATCTCAGGCGCTTCTTCATATATTTATCTCCTTGATAGGGTTGAATCTAAGGCACTGAGACTCATTATTGACCTTTCTCGTACTTTTAATCTGAATTCTCTCTCTCTTCGCCGTAAGGTATCATCCCTTTCTCTTTTCTATCGCTACTACTTCCATCGCTGTTCTGATGAGTTGGCGAGTTGCATCCCTCCCCCACTGCCGAGGTCATGTAACACTTGCCAAGCGACCTCGTCTTACAGGTACTGTGTGGAGATTTGTAGCTCGCAATTTGGTCGGTGCAGCAACTGTTTCTTCCCATCTACCTCCAAATTCTGGAACTCTCTTCCTCCTTCTGTCTTCCCTAACTCATATAACCTATCTTCCTTAAAAAAAAAATAACGGATCTATCGTCATGTCAGGGCATAATTCTGCTATATATCTAGGTTCTCAGTATTTCGACTATTCTTTCAGCCTATCCATTTCCTACTGTGTATCATTACCTCATCTCTGCCTTGACATTAACCTTTTTTCGTTTTTTTCGTCTTCATTCTTTCCTCGTGCCCTGGCCCTTATTAATGAGGGCAATTTTATTGCCTGTCCCGGTGTCACACTCATAAATAGAGGAAGGGAAAGAGGCAAAAAGTGCATTTTCACGATAAAAATAACTTTAGAAAACGAAACACAAGAATAAAAATCAAATCCAAAAATAATGAATCATTCTCATGATATAACGCAATTTCAAGAAAAAAAGTATAGCTATTGCAGATTCAAAATATAATATTTCTGAAAAAAAAAACGATAAAATAACGTAAGCAGTTTCATGTTATAGCACAAATTCAGAAAAAAAAACTAAATAAAAGCTAAAAAACATATTGAATGCAGTATTCTGATATAACACAATAAATTCAAGTTCTAAACGAAACGCAAAGATAACAGAACATTTAAAAAAAAAAATATCTATATATATATATATACAGTATATATATATATATATATATATATATATATATATATATATATATATATATATATATATATATATATATATATATATATATATATATATATATATATATATATATATATATATATATATATATATATATATATATATATATATATATATATATATATATATATATATTCAAGAAAAAGGGCAAGTATAGCGAATGTATTTTTAAGATCTAGTGCAATAGAATAATAAAAAAAAGCAAATTAGCAAATATATTTTCATGACATATTAATGTATGGAAATCGAAAAACGCTAAATTAAAAAATACTCTCTGGAAATAATACAATTTCTGAAAAACCGCAAATATAACATTGTGGAAATGTAACAATTTATGTACAAAAACAGCAAATATAACACATGAGAATGCAAAATAACGTCTATGCTTTTATATAAACAGATTTCTTGAAAAATAGAACATAAAACATTTTTTTTTGGCAGAAAAAAATAACAATTATAATAATCTAAATATATGACAATATCTGAGAGTGAAAAAAAAAGCAATAAAATCTCAAATATTTATAATATATTTTCACACTTTATAATAATGTTATCCATTCGAGCCAGAATATATATATATACTATTTGGTAAGTAATATCTGAACATTGAATTATAACAGCAGGTTGGGTCATTAGGCCAACTGAAATTAGCTATGCATTTGACACACACACTTCGGAGCAGTTTCTATCCAAATTGGCTCCTTTCACGATTCATCATCATAGAGTATGAAGGCGATTATATATATATATATATATATATATATATATATATATATATATATATATATATATATATATATATATATATATATATGTATATACATATATATATATATATATATATATATATATATATATATATATATATATATTTATATATAAATATATATGTTTATATATATATATATATATATATATATATATATATATATATATATATATATATATATATATATATATATATATATATATATATATATATATATATATATATATATATAAATGTATATATATATATATATATATATATATATATATATATATATATATATATATATATATATATATATATATATATATATATATATATATACATATATATATTTATCTATGTATATATATATATATATATATATATATATATATATATATATATATATATATATATATATATATATATATATATATATATATATGAATCATTTTATTTTATTTTTTTACCCCGACCGGGACTCGAACCTAGGACTTATAATTACTAAGTCAAGGCGCTACCACTACACCACAGAAGGTTAAAAGGAATCCAACCTTATAGCTTATATCTGCTATGCTTAGGGATGAACGCATTCTATCTGAATGCCACTATGTTCATATCACAGATTCCCCAACTTTACTCGTGGCTTCATTTTAGCATTTAATTCAATTCCCAATCTCATTGGGGTCATACAATAAACAAGCAAGCACATTACATATGTGAAAACATGAATCATTTTTTTAGCAGATATAAGCTATAAGGTTGGATTCCTTTTATACCTTCTGTGGTGTGTAGTTGGTAGAGCCTTGACTTAGTAATTATAAGTCCTAGGTTCGAGTCCCGGTCGGGGTAAAAAAATGATTCATGTTTTCACATATGTAATGTGTTTATTTGACAATTTCATGGCCCGAATGAGATTGGGAATTGAATTAAATGCTAAAATGAAGCCACGAGTGAGGTTGGGGAATCTGTAATATGAACATAGTGGCATTCAGATAGAATGCGTTCATCCCTAAGTATAGCAGATATAAGCTATAAGGTTGGATTCCTTTTATACCTTCTAAGGTGTGTAGTTGGTAACGCCTTGACTTAGTAATTATAAGTCCTAGGTTCGAGTCCCGGTCGGGGTAAAAAAATGATTCATGTTTTCACATATGTAATCTGCTTGCTTGTTTATTATATATATATATATATATATATATATATATATATATATATATATATATATATATATATATATATATATATATATATATACTGTTAATCTCCAAGTCTACTTGTATATTTGTATATGTAATTATCAAAATGTTTTGCTTATCTATGTTTTAAGCCGAATATGGCAATAACTTCACCAGCTAAACATTTGAGGACTGTCTCCTTTAACTGTGACTCAATAGGAAATAATGCTGATGTTGTAGGTGAATGACTTAAGGAAAAGATCTTCTAGTGTTACCAGAAACAATATTGCATCAGGAGGATACTAACGTTCTGAGTATGTGTAATGATGAACTCTTATTTCGTTGTTGTTTCTAGTGTGCTCAACAATTTGATTTTGATTTTTCTGGGAGACCAACAGAGTGGGGGTGTAGGCAGTTAACTTGAGGATATTTCTTACTATCAAAAGTACTCCTTTAGAGATCATATTATTTTTTTTTTTTCATTTTATAATTGATAATAATACTTATGCTACTGTTCGAGTTACAGCTACTTCATGACTCCCACACGCCTGATTTCCTTTGGTAAATATAGAAGTATCTTAGATGAAATGACTGTTCTTCGCCAATCATCATCAGCTCATTAAAGCAGTAATGATGGGGGAGTTTTCATGCGGATGCTGTGAAGGGCAGATTTGGTATGAGCTCGAAGAATTTACCCATGAATTGTCATTGGTTGTGGCAGACGAAGTAATATTACCCATGGATTCCATAACATATCTTAGTCCTGCGCATAAGACTACTCTAGTGTTGAACCCTGTCGGAATATTTAAATTAAATAGCCGTGTAGGCACCGATTATGATCAAGTTGCTTTGGAGAATTTTACCTTATATATGAATATTGAATCTGACTGCAATGTACATGTGCATGAATAAAAAAAATTGAGGTTGCACTAAAGTTATTTGTTTGATAGTAATAATATCGAAATCTGATATGGATAGATACAAGCAAATTGTACGGCCTTGTTTTATTACTTTATGATAATGCATCATTGCCATGTCATGATAAAGTACGCGATAATGTACTTCATAAGCCACTATTTCATGATGCAAGTGCATATTTACATAAGACACTGCGTGATTTCTCGAAGGAATTAGAATGATTCAATATGAAGCTCAAAATCATTCCTATTTGGAACATGTTGCCAGAGCCTTCCTGCCACTGCTAGACATAAATTCCTGGAATTAAAATGTAAATTTAGAACGGGTATGGAATAGGAATTAATGACAGAGTTTCGCAAAAACTTTAAAATAGAGTTTATTAGAGCCGTAGAAAAATAAGGAAAGTCATAGAATTTAAAACCTTTCTAATTCAATATCTTCGAAAAATATGAACTCATTTTGGGAAGATGTCAATGAAAAAGGTGGCTATAATAATTTTGGTATTGATAAAACATATAGTATCTCTAACCATAATGACAACCTGAAAGTATTTAATATTATATCTTAAAATGCATTTCATAATTGCAAGTGGTTTATCAGGTAAAATTACTCAATGAGAGAAAGAGTAATATGAGTTGCAGGAAAGTCCATGATTATAAGGGGAAAAAAGCTACAAGAAAGGCAACTGGAAGTTTTATAAACTGGCATCTATAGGTAATGACAAAATACACTCTTTATTATATACATTTCTAAAATATGATTCACAATGTTAATAGGATAATTATCACCTATTGTAAAAAAAAAAATCATTTGGGACAGCTTTATGACTGCTAATTACAGACCTGTCATGAACTCAAACTTTCTGAAAATATTTCTTTGAGTATATTCTGTTATCCCTCATGGAGTCCTATGTAAATCTAAATATGTGTCAGGTTGGATTTAGATTTAACTAGAGCATTTGATAGTATAAATCACTATAAGTTGATGTTATATTTACTTGATAATCACGTTACCGTTTGAGGTGGTCAATATATTATATGTCATTTATGGAAATCAGTCTACCTATGTTAAATTTAAAACGAGAGTTCTGATATATGAAAATTCGGAAATTATGTATACACCAGCGTGTATATATATATATATATATATATATATATATATATATATATATATATATATATATATATATATATATATATATATATATATATATATATATATATATATATATATATACATATATATGTATATATATATATATATATATATATATATATATATATATATATATATATATATATATATATATATAT
>JAXCGZ010020927.1:25000-32500 GCA_037179515.1 Halocaridina rubra | reverse complement strand
TAATAATAATAATAATAATAATAATAATAATAATAATAATAATAATAATAATAATAATAATAATAATAAAAATAATAATAATAATAATAACAATGATAAAAGATACTAATAATAATTATAATAATAATAACAATAATTAAATCACTAGATGAAAGGCATTAATTTATCATCACATATCTTATTAGCTTACACGTGGAGTATATGGTACCCATTGGTGGTTTTACAAATAATGACCCCCAAATGAAGTCAACTGTTTTGTAATGTATAGTTTTTATCAACATCGCCATTCCTTCCTTCTAAGCGAGTTCATATATACTTAGAGGCTGATTCCCAAGTTATCGAAATTGCAAACATATAATATTCATTAACAAGTGAGATGTCCTCACTTAATTATAGTGTAAAAATATTACTTCATATAATTAATAAATGCTTTAAAAAAGATATATACATTCTTGGATGGAAACGGCAATCTTCAGCTATGGCCACCGAGAGCCTGGCATCAAAATGCTTGGAGTAAAAAGATAGAGGGTTTTTGAAGAGACCTAAAAAGTATCTTCAATTTATGAAGTTCCTAAAAAGCGACAATGACCTTAGTTCTAAACGGTAAAAACTGAAGAGCTAAAATAAACAAGCAGAATAAATAAATAAATAAATAAATAAATAAATAAATAAAGGGCAGGTGAACAATAATAAGTACTTTGATAATAGGAGAATTTACTTCGCAGAACACGAATGACCTCTGATAGAGGACAAAAGAACCTTTCTGGAGATGACCATACTAAATTGCAACTGGCTGACTTTGCAGAAAAATCTTTACTCAGTTTTTGCTTAAAAATAACCATCAACCCTTTAAAGTTGGTGTTGGTCTTGTATACTTTTTTTTATTTTTGCTAAATATTATCAGTTCTGACTATGAAATAAATGAATTTTCAAATGGATGGTGAAAATTGAATTCCTTGCATACGTTCGTGGATCACTTCATATGCACGGTTCTATTTCTTCAGCGATGGCGCTAGGCCATAAATTTCGAGATGTTTCAAGTCTTACTTATTTAATTTCGAAACCTGCCAATCATGTTGACTTCTTTTACTGGCATCCTTTACCTCAGGCAGAGTTGAGTAATATTAGCAAGAAGTGTCTCCAGGATGCCTCGAGGGATCTTTTGAATCCGTATAAATAACCACACTTCGGTAGGTCTGTTCTCACTCTCTCCAAAACGGCGGATATTTACCTCTATTGGGAAGATTCTAGAGGTAAGTTAGATTGGAACAGATTCTGGCAACTATGCAAATTCATGGCTTACAGAGTTGCATATCCTTTAGTTGACTTTTATTTATTTTGTATTGTTTTGAGGTATGCAGAACTGGACAATTGACAATGCTATGAAAATGACATTTTGAGAGTTCTCAGAAATTCAAGTGTAAAGGAAGATTTACTGTTAAACAAGTATTGTCTACATATACCCTCTGAAGTTGATATATAGCAATTGCATGAAGAGCTGGAAATCGTTACTTCAAAGTCACTTAAAGACTATGGTAGGAGGTTGTAAAACGAGACTCAAACGGGAAGACGCATAAATATACTTAGATCCACAGTTTAGATATTTGATAGCAAATTACAATATTTATAGAACACAATGCGTTGAATCAGTCAAATATATTACTGACCTTTTTGACTGAATATTCTCTAATCTTATATCCTTGCATGAGCACTCATTGGGACCGAAAGAGTCTAGAAAATTTAATAAAATATAAGAACTTCCTTAAAAGTAAATTGCTTTAATATTTGAGCATAAAAAGTATGGATAGTAGTCACAAATACATCGTACAGTCATTAATATAATCAAAATATCACAAAATATCATAAAAAGCAGTTTCTACGGATCGACCTAAAAAAACTCTTACAAGATGAAAAATTCTTTTACTTTAAGAACAAATCTACTCATTAAGCCCCACTGCCTATCACAGTACCATGACATCTTTATTTTAGGACATTCAAGAAAAAAAGAACAAAAACAGTTTTATTAAGATTTTTTCGTTTAAGTTAATTCTATAATAACGCTATGCAGATCTTACACACTGGTCAAGATGAAGCAAACAACTCTTGCCTTGTTTTGTCTCCTGCTTGTTCTGGGTAGTTTTGTTCCCATAAGTGCTGAAACTGAAGAAGAGCTCATGACATGCATCCAAGGAGAGCAATCACAAAGGCACGTCTCATCTGTCATTGCAGGACTTCAGGTAAGTTGTCGAAGATCCAATACTAACGGAGCATCTAAAAAAAATTTTGCTTCTCATGATCAAGGAAGTTTCTTGTCATAAGTTTCTACTATGAAAATTAAAAACACTTAATAATCTGTACATATTCTTGTGACAATTACAAGTTTCTCTGGATAGACTAATGAAAATAACACATTTATCAGGCAGAACTCACAAAAGTCACGGTGCCCCAAATTCGCCAGACGGTTGCTAGTTCTAACGATGTCCGGTTTTACGTCAAATGCATAGTAGATGAAGGGAGCTGCGACAGACTTGGTAAAGCTTTACAATGTAAGTGATTTTATACAGTCTGAAATTTTATGAAACACCACTGTAAGCGGTATGCAGACATTTTTTTTAATTTATTCAGATAACTGTACATGGGGACATGGGCACATGGGCACTCCCAGTTATATTGCAGTTGATAAACATTACAATCTATTTGGTTATGTATAAATAAAATATTAATAGAATTTGCAATTAATTTTAAATATCATAGCAAGTAATTAATAATAAAATATAGTGTAATAATTGAAGAGTAATTGAAGAGTAATATTTGTAACAATATTTTCAATAGCCCTTGTTGAGTGCTATAAATTACATTTCACTTTTCAACAGTACTACTGCAGACAATTTGAAGCAGATATAGAATAACAATTTGCAGGTTAGAATAATAAGTAGTAGGTACATATACATATGCATGCATTAATTAGATGAGCAATAGAAACACCACTGGGGCTTTATAGTCATACATATCAAGGAGAGAGAGAGAGAGAGAGAGAGAGAGAGAGAGAGAGAGAGAGAGAGAGAGAGAGAGAGAGAGAGAGAGAGAGAGAGAGAGTTTGTGGTATTTATTTCAGCAAAAGGAGTTATTCGTCCTTACCACAAATAAAGATGCATACATGCATACTCATACACATCATTGTCATCTGAGGGTAACACAGCAAAGGAAAGTGCATGTAATTAATCGCATATACGCACACATATAAACCTGAACATACATACATACATACACATAAACACAGTGCTATATAATGGAAGGTAACTTTGGAAGGAAAAGAAAGAGAAAGACTGAAAGCCCTTCCCCTTCTCTACCCTTCAAATTATGTACATGAGAGAGAATCACGTCAGCTTAATCCATTATCGCTATTATCACAACTGTTGCTACCACCATCATGATTATTATTATCATTATTATTATTATTATTATTATTATTATTATTATTATTATTATTATTATTATTATTATGATTATGCAAACTGGCGATGGGCTGAGGGTCGAATGCTCATTTGTTAACGGACTTAATGTCGAAAGACTTGGACGTCAATAGACTTGGTGTCGATAGACCTAGGTGTCAATAAACTTATGTCAAAAGTCTTAGGTGTAAGAGGACTTGATTTCGAAAGAATTAGGTGTCAACAGACTAGAAATCGAGAGACATAGGTGATGTTATTCCGGAAGACATAGAAGTCGACGGACAGACTGTGGAAAGACTTTTGAGGAAACGGACTTAATATTGGAAGACATAGGCGAACTCCCGAAAGACCACAGTCGATCGACTTGATTTAAAAAAAAAACTAGATGTCAACAGACCATTGTCAAAAGACTCAGTTAGAAAATGCCTTGATATCTAAACACTTAGGTGCTAACGAAATTGATGTTGAAAGACTTAGATGTCGAAAAACTTGATACTGAAAGAATTAAGTAGTAACGATGTAACATGGGAAGACCTAGGTGTAGAGGGGCCAGTATAGAAAGATTTAGGTGTTACCCGACATAATATCGACGGGCCTAATGACGATAGATTTAGGTGTCGACGGATTTGATTTTTAAAGACTTAAGATGATACAGGTTTCTCAAAATACTTGGGTATTGATGGAGTTAATGCCTATAGATTGGTTGTCGAGGGACTTCGTTTTGCGTCTAAAGCGCAAAATATATGTATATATAAAAAGTTAGGCTATGTTTATTCTGTCAACAATTAGTGTTTGAACAGTCTCTGTCGACACTTCGTTCTGAAGCCACTGTAAACATATAGCTCTTGAGAGAGAGAGAGAGAGAGAGAGAGAGAGAGAGAGGAGAGAGAGAGAGAGAGAGAGGAGAGAGAGAGAGAGAGAGAGAGAGAGAGAGGGAGAGAGAGAGAGAGAGAGAGAGAGAGAGAGAGAGAGAGAGAGAGAGAGAGAGAGAGAGAGAGAGAGAGAGAGAGAGAGAGAGAGAGAGAGAGTAGCAGTAAGAAAGTATATATCTTTCATAAGACAATTTATTTTTGCTTCGACCTCCAGTCAAGGTAAGCATAACCCGAAAACTAACTTCCAGAAGTAAAACTCACAGAAAATCTGCAATGATTAATAAATAAAAACATACAAAAATAAAAAGTAAACTCGGTCATTCTCAAAACTTATGTCATCTCGTCTTTTAAAGGAGACTGTATTATATACACTAAGTATATAATGATGAACATAAAAATAATAAAGATTCACATAAAATACAGTACAGCTATGCTTAAAAAATTTTTCACCCGACTTTTCCCGAATGAGAAATAAATCTAAAACAATATCATGCTTACAAAATTATTCCTTATATTTCAATGCCGAATGAATATAGAACACTCACAAAAATTAATTAAAAAAAAGAAAAAAATCTGGACTGTACAAATAAACCAAAATAATCTCCTACTTAAATAAAATAGTTAATATAGATTGCAGTCATGCTTTAATACAAACAATAAATAAACAATTGAAATACTCTTACGCTAAAACAACATAAAACTACACAGAGAAAACAAATACTCTTATGCTTTGAATTTTCCTGTCGCTTGTTTCAGTTTTTCAAACGGAATGAATGCAGAAGACTGATATATATATATATATATATATATATATATATATATATATATATATATATATATATATATATATATATATATATATATATATATATATATATATATATATATATATATATATATATATATATAAAACGGAATGAATGCAGAAGACTGATATATATATATATATATATATATATATATATATATATATATATATATATATATATATATATATATATATATATATATATATATATATATATATATATATATATAACTGCACATACAAAAATTTGTCAGCCTTAATTTTTTTTCTCTCCCAAAAATGGATATACAAATTATGTTTAAAAATGACACATAATAACAAAATTAAATCAAATACTATCGTCATTTTTTCCATTTGCTTTTCTCAGCTCTTTAAATAGATTGCAGAGGGAACAAACCATAATACAAGAAACAAATGAATCCTAAAAAATTTTGATGCTCAGTTGTTTAAATGAAGCTCTCCGAATAATATGGGAATATCCTATAATGAATAAAAAACATAAAGCAAGAAAATAATGCAAACAAAAAAAAATGTCGGAATGCTTAGAATTTTCTTCTCTATTCTTTGCTCTTCAAATAACATAGACAGCCAGTAAAGCGGGGTCCGTCGTCATACTAACACGCATTTCAGGTCTTCTTCAAATGGAATGAAGAGGGTCTTATTTCCAAAAACATACACAAAAATAACACATAAATTGGAAATACATATGGTTCATTCCTTCTCTATGGTTTTCCTCATTTTAAACATTAAAATCAAATAAACAAATAAATAAAAAATGACGTCATTCTTTTATATCTAGATTTTTTCTCAGTTGCTCAAATGAAAAAGGGCACCGCAAATTTTTACAAAGATAAACATATAAGTATGTAAAAATTATACCGTTATTATTATTATTATTATTATTATTATTATTATTATTATTATTATTATTATTATTATTATTATATATTTTCGTTTTCAGCTTTCTTGAAGGATTCGCGTGGTGGTTGCAGAGGATGTCGCCAATGCGAGAGAGAGAGGGTAAAATATGTCTTGAGAAATGTTTATTGCAAACACAACTCCAACGTGAAGACAATTAACGATTACTTAAATTACGACGTTTTCATAACGTATCTGGGATCACCGGTCAGATGTTAATTGTCATATGAGGTTTGCGGTTACAGGAAAAACAAAGGTTACAGTCTAAGTCCCGATTTCTTAAACAGTGTAAACCTAGGATACCATATTTTAGTTAGCTAGACACACAAATGAATTTCATAAAATCATCTGACGTGGCTTTGTGTATGGCTAGGATCCCGCAAGGAACGCGGTTCTGTGTATGGCTGGGATCCCGCAAGGGATCCTAGCCATACACAAAAGAGCCTCAGATGCTTTTATGAAATCCATTTGTGTGTCTAGCTAACTAACAATATGGTATCCTAGGTTTACACTGTCTAAGAAATCGGGCCAAAATGACTTTAACACTGTGAATGGAGAGATTTTAGCAGAGAAGGTTATAAGAGTATTCAAAGGTTATCAACAGTTGCTAAAAATGAGATGTTATAGGAAACAGGGTTATAGGTTATATGAAATAAATGTTGTGAGGCAAGATGTTTATACAAGATAAAATTGTGTCGTATTTGAATGTGGGTAATTTTTGTTTACAGAATTGGTTAAATAAATAAGGTTATAATAAACAGGGTTGTAGATAAATTAGACAATTATTTTGACTTAATAGTTCTTAAAGGAGTTAGTAAAGCATTTTCAAGTTATATCTAATGGAGCTATAGGTAATATGAATATAGATTTTTGAAATGCGAGACTATAGAAGCTAAAGTTGTGAGATAATTCATTGTAAATATAGGCTGTTAACCGTTATTAAAGTTCATGTTTAAAGTAAACAGGGTTTTTCATATTATACATTTCTGAGGCAAGGAGAAGAAAAACAATATGTTCTTAACATATTTGCTAATAACTGATGGTTAAGTTTAAAGGGCTTGTAGGTTATTCATTAACCATTTTTTTAGTTGTGGGGTTATGCTATTTATTAAAAACTCATGGTCATGGCTAAAGGGGTATTAGGTTATAATTTTTATATTTATGGGGTCAGAGCTTATAGTTTCTACAATTGTGAAGTTATAAAAAATAACTATGAAAATATTTTCCTGATAAAGCGTCATAAAAGAAAATAGAATTTATGTGTTAGTGGGATATCAACTATAGGATTAAGAAAATTTTTAGGTGCGAGGTTGTAAAATTATAACAGTGGGGTAATTAATTTTTTCGATAGCTGTTTTGATACAAAAAAAGCTTAAGTGTTGGTGGGTGACAATTTTGGCAGGTGTTATAATACAAATATTATAAGGTGTTGTATGCATTTATAAGGTGA
>JAXCGZ010020927.1:15000-20000 GCA_037179515.1 Halocaridina rubra | reverse complement strand
AATGAATGCATTCTATCTGAATGCCACTATGTTCATATGGGGGAATCTGTAATATGAACATAGTGGCATTCAGATAGAATGCGTTCATTCCTAAGTATAGAAGATATAAGCTATAAGGTTGGATTCCTTTTAACCTTCTGTGGTGTGTAGTTGGTAGCGCCTTGACTTAATAATTATAAGTCCTAGGTTCGAGTCCCGGTAAGGGTAAATAATGATATATATATATATATATATATATATATATATATATATATATATATATATATATATATATATATATATATATATATATATATATATATATCCCTGAAGGGGAGGGACTACAATACTTCCTCTGTGTTCCCCTGCGTGTCTTAAGAGTCGACTAAATGGGGCGGAGCGAGGGGACTGGGATATTCCTCCTCTTTGTTATCTTTTCCCAAAGAGCCAGAGTATTTTGGCTTGACTCAGCCACTTCCCTTATGAGAGGAAAATGGCTCATATATATATATATATATATATATATATATATATATATATATATATATATATTATATATATATATATATATACTTATTTGCTTATAAAACCCACACACACTGAGGAGTACAACATCATCGAAAAATAAAAATGTAAGCGAGGGAAGCAAAATGAGATCAGGCTTACTCAAGCGCGAAAGGACGTGCAAGATGCATAGATCTAGATCCATAAATTGATTAAAGCAGAACATAAAACGTCGCCTTACCTTACTTAAGAAATGATATATATGTAAATAAATAAGTAAAGTAAATAAATGAATAAATACATGAATAAACAAGAAAATGGAAACATTAAAATATATTACGACCATTGCAAAAACAAGAGCCTTGGAATTGAAAAAAAAAAACAAGAAAATATGTGGCCTTGAGAATGAGTGAGAACTAATAAAAAAAAGGCCACCTTTATTCAGATTTGATCCTTTTCGTTTTTTCTTCTCGTTCTTTTTTTCTTCTCAATAAGAAATCGCCCACGAAGCATGCACATGTACGTATATATACCAGTGTCCTAAAGGCACAATGAAACAGTTGCTTCTGGGAAGAGATTCTGAAAGGCAAGGGTATTATTACTCCAACAGATTAAAACACATCCAGGGACCGCTGGTAAGCTCTCTCTCTCTCTCTCTCTCTCTCTCTCTCTCTCTCTCTCTCTCTCTCTCTCTCTCTCTCTCTCTCTCTCTCTCTCCCCCCCGCAATAGAAAGCGACAAACTGAGCCAAGTTTAAAATGATGATCTATTCAGATTAACAATAATTCCAGCGTATGTTTGCATTATCAGAAACAACAACAACGACTACTACTACTACTACTACTTTTGTTAGAGGTATTACTACTGTTACTACTACAATCACTACTGCTACTACACCAACTACTCTTATTAATCTTATAATACAGTTCAAATTAGGATTAATCATAACACCCAGAAGGGTGCATCATTATTATTACTATTACTGTTATTATTATTATTATTATTATTATTATTATTATTATTATTATTATTATTATAATTATTGTTATTATTATTATAATTATTATTATTATTATTATTATTATTATTATTATTATTATTATTATTATTATTATTATTATCATTATTATTATTATTATTATTATTATTATTATTATTATTATTATGATTATTATTATTACTAAGTCTATCGCTGTTGGAAATAAATCAATCATGCCTAAAGGATTCATTATTCTAGATATGATTATTTCTCTTTCTCTTTTTTATTTAAATATTCATCACACTCCAGACTTTACAGCTTGATTAATCACCCTGCAAGCATCTCATAGGCCAATCCTGCATTATCGCTCCTTTTTATATATAACTTACATGAGGGGAGAAGTCATTTCCCTCACTATAAGAGGGTATGATATAATAGATGATGCGATGATATGATATGATACAGGATATGTTATGATATATGATATGATATGATTTGACATTATATATATATATATATATATATATATATATATATATATATATATATATATATATATATATATATATATATATATATATATGCATGTATGTATGTATGTATATGCACACACACACATACACATACACATACACACACACACTACGCACGCACGCACACGCACACACACACACACACACAAAAACACACACACACATATATATATATATACATATATATATATATATATATATATATATATATATATATATATATATATATATAATGTGTGTGCGTGCGTGGGTGTGTGTGTTTGTTTGTTTGTGTATGTGGTGTGTGTATGCGATAAGATAAATTATAATAATGACATATGATATTACAGTATTTGAGTTGATATGACATGATATATAATATGGCATGATAAGATATGATAAATATATCTAGCTATCCTTTTAAGCTCTTCTTCCAAGAATACGAAGGATTTAGATAACTAATTTTCTTTTTGCTTAGATCATTACACAAACACACGCATATATTTGCGTATATGTGCTTGTGTGTGTGTGTGCGTGTATTATATATATATATATATATATATATATATATATATATATATAATACGAATACGTATAATACATATACCCATACATGTATTCATAAACACAAGTATACGGGCATGCATACATACATGCAGTTATGCACACATATGCATACATACCTAAATACAAGTATATATGCATTCATATAGCAAATATCTTCATACTACATACATATATAAGTGCATGCGTGCATATGTTCATAACTACATTCATACATACATACATGCATACATACATTTTCTTTTCTATCGCTACTACTTCCATCGCTGCTCTGATAAGGTGACGATTTGCATCTCTCCCCCACTGCCGAGGATACGTAACACTCGCAAAGAGGCCTCGTCTCACAGGTTCTGTGTTGAGATTTGTAGCTCGCGAATTGGCTGGTGCAGAGACTGCTTCTTCCCATTTACCTCCAGACTCTGGAACTCACTTCCTCCTCCTGTCTTTCCAAATTCTTATGACCTATTTTCCTTCAAAAGCAATTGTATCGTCATCTCAAGGCCTAACCCTCTATATTTCTATATTACTCAGTAATTTGACTATTTTGTCCGTCTGTCTTTTTCCTCTGTGTATCACTACCTCAGCTCTGCCGTGTCCATAACATTTTTATTTTCCTTCGTCTTAATATTTTCACGTGCCCGGGCCTTTATCGATGAGGGCAGTTGTTTGCCTGTCCCGGTGTCACACTCATAAAAAATACATACATACATGCATACATATGAACAATAATAGTCTTAAAATATATAAAAAAAATAATATCCTCTCTTTCGACCAGGTTAAACAAAGGGAAGGAAAAAAAAAGCAAAATGTATATGCCCTTAGCCTTGTGCGTTGCATTAGCAGTGGTGTCCATTGGGAGTGCCCAGCAAGAGCAAGCGCCCACCATCCCTGCCGCTATCCAAAAGTTAAGGGCACCCTTAACCGGACTCCCCTTGGTCAGTTTGATAGAGAACATGAATAGCGCCAACACCGTCTCCTTCTACGTGAATTGCGTCATTGGGGAAGGAAGATGTAACCACGTGGGAGCAGCCCTGAGACGTAAGTACACCCCCCCTCCCTATTTTTTTATAGGGTGGGAGACTCTCTCTCTCTCTCTCTCTCTCTCTCTCTCTCTCTCTCTCTCTCTCTCTCTCTCTCTCTGTCGATATAATATGATTGGTTCGAAAGGAAATACTATTATGACTTAGACTCTCTCTCTCTCTCTCTCTCTCTCTCTCTCTCTCTCTCTCTCTCTCTCTCTCTCTCTATATATATATATATATATATATATATATATATATATATATATATATATATATATATATATATATATATATATAATGATATTATTGGTTCGAAAGGTAATACTATTATGTCTTAGTCTCTCTCTCTCTCTCTCTCTCTCTCTCTCTCTCTCTCTCTCTCTCTCTCTCTCTCTCTCTCTCTCTCTCTCTCTCTCTCTCTCGATATAATGATATGATTGGCTAGAAAGGGAATACTGTTATGACTTAGATTCTCTCTCTCTCTCTCTCTCTCTCTCTCTCTCTATCTATCTATCTATCTATCTATCTATCTATCTATCTATCTATCTATCTCTCGGATATGATTGGTTTGAAAGGGAATGGTATTATGACTTAGATTAATAATATAAAATTAAAAAAAATATAGTAAGGACAAAATTTGTATAAGTTCAAATCAAATCTACTTCTGTTAACAACAATGGAATTCTCTGATCTATTTTCGAATTTCTCGTATCATAGGTAATAAATTTAAAAATTAATATAAAAAAATTTCGAATTAAAAGGACGTTGAAATGTACGCATTTAATATGGAAAATTATATGACTGGAGCTACTAGAAGAACAGAAGAAAAATTAAGAAAAACATAAATAATATGAAGCTAAATCAATATAAGAATTACATTCTTAACAAATTAGTTTTCAAATTAAAACAATGCAATGAGAGTAGGCTACTTAAATAAAGAGAATATTATGAGTTGCAATAACTAATACAAAATCAAGCAACCGAAGACAAATAATGAAAGAATTTAAGAAAATAATGATAATATATTTTTCGTTACAGATTTGCTGGTTGATCTGCGACCAGGCCAAGAGTTCTGTTATGGCTGCACGCCATATGCGAAATGGAACAAGTGCAATATGTCCTTGATGTGATGAAAAGCCGTTACGTCCAACACGCCTGTCAAGTCCAAGAAGCCCTCAAGAGACCTGTTTTCGTTGGCACTAATCCTTGCCAATGAATGTGTATGTCAGTGTACTTGAAATATTCTAAAACATCCGATTGATTTGTCTGTCTGTATGTGCATATGCTCTGGACGTGTAGCAGCAAGTCCCTCTTCTTCTTCTTCTTTTTTTTGTCTTCAAATTTTCCAACTTTACTTTGAAGTTGCAAAACATGAATCGTTTCCTCCTCTCATTTTTTGTTTAATACATCCTTCTATGCTCATTCTTTCTCTTCCATACCT
>JAXCGZ010020927.1:5000-10000 GCA_037179515.1 Halocaridina rubra | reverse complement strand
TATTATTATTATTATCATCCCAATAAATACACAAGTAGATTATTCTCAGAGACTATTATCATGAATCATTATATTCTCTCAAAGTCGACGGTCCTTTTAAGATGAGAAGAGATAATTTCCACCTGTAACATGATCACCGGCGCTTATCATGCATCCTGTTTCACAGCCTCAAGACGCGACACCCAAAGATAACCTAATTATTCTTATCCAAAAGATGATTAATGTATTAAGATTATATGAAGAAGACCTTGCACTTTCACCAATATGGATTTCATCCTAGTCATGGGAGAGTATTGCAGGAGTGGTTGGATAATGGTGCTTACCTGTCGCATAGTCATCCATACTTTGCAAAATTCTACTTCTGCTCCTTTTGCTACATCATCATCATCAACAACAATAACAACAGCAATAACAACCATTGCTACTACTACTACTACTACTATTACTAGTACTAATAATAATAATCTCCGTGGCAAAATGGTAGCGTCTGCGACTCTGAGGCGGCAGGTCGAGGGTTCGCGCCCCGTCACGGACTGAGGTTAGTAAGGGCATACACTCAGGGTAACGATTACATCTGCCAAAACAAGTCCTTGGTAAGAAGGCAACCGTCCTAGCCCTTAGTGGAAAAGGGAGTTCGTGACGTAAAACCGAATCCATCAATAATAATAATAATAATGACTGACTTTAGTTTATAAGTTTATCAGCGTGGTACAACACTACAGTACGGCATTGAATATGTAACTATCAGGTTTTGCAATTTATAAGCTAACAGTGAGCAATGTTTCCTGTAAAGAAATGACGAGTTAAAATGATATAATTGATATAGACTATTGTTTTCAAATCAACTAGGCTGATAAAGACTATGCCTCAATAGGCGAGATCAATTAAGACCGATTCACTAACGACAGTATGATGTAGAAAAGGTGAAAGTTCGTGAATTTATAAAAAATTCTCTCTCTCTCTCTCTCTCTCTCTCTCTCTCTCTCTCTCTCTCTCTCTCTCTCTCTCTCTCTCTCTCTCTCTCTCTTTCGACGGGCAAATAAAGTTTAGTAATACCTTAATGTATCAAATAGATAGGAGCTCAATTTGATAACAGATACCGACAGAGACAAATATTTAAAGGCCGAGAGAAGGATACATAGATGGCCATCTAAAATTTTGTTCTGTATAGAGTCAAATTCTCATCATAAATGAAAAGCATTCACTTTTATTCATTCTAAAATATCTTTTCAGCATTTGCAGATGATGATGTTATAAGAGGATAAGGCTCACCAGAAATTAGCGGAGTTTTATGCTTAGAGACTGAACGAGAAAGTGAGAAAAGCTGAAGACCAAGATAATGGATCTCATTCCAGCCACTACGGGGGCAACCCAGCTCGAAATCGTTACTGGTCCCAACTCCAGATAATGGAGCGGACTGTTCCCAAAATGCGAAACCGGCCGTATAACTTTGAACCAAAGCCAAAAAATGTATTGATAAGTGTTAAGCAGTGACCTCACATACACAGATAAAATGAATAACACAAAAATACCCCAAATTTGATATATTCATCTAGCGCTTGTTTATACGTTTTACGTTTCACTCTTAATCCTTCTTACGATGGTGAACACAGTGTGGCTGGGGAATTGAGGTTGGATCACGGGTCTGTCAAATCCGGAGTCAAGTATTCTAACCACTCGAGTACCGTGGCCGCCAACACATTCATCTAGTGATTAAAGGGAATAGATTTAGAGAAAAGTTCCTAAGAGTAAGCCTCCCTCCTTTGGAGATGCCACATTATTAACATTATGAACAGCCTGCTCCCAACTCCTGCCATCTCAGTAGGTCAGAGCAGTACGTATATAGATAGGACTAGCTCAAGTTCAGACGTCTCAATAGCAAAGTAGCAGCAAATAATTATTCAAACCTGTCAGACCTTTAGAGACTTGTAAGCCTATTAGACTGAAAATTCTGTTCCACCTTACAGCTGGTATACTCTTCACCTGCCTATCTAACGCGTAACTTCGCGAGATTACATTATCTGCTTCCAAGAATATTGGCATGGCTGGTTACTAGAATTTTCACTTTTAAAAATCAGGAACAAGAAAATTAAAGAGGTTATTCACACTTTATATTACTTTATTCTTAGTATTCCAAGTGATAAAATACATTATGAATCATGTGCCTGCGTCAACAAGTTCACTCAAAGCTTCTAGTCTTTTCAAGTTAACCTAGCCTAGATACTGAAACGTCTTTTATCAAAATTACATATTTCCTGTCATATGACTATTTGTAAGAAGATATATATGGGACGGGTGTTATTTACACTTACCAAACCACAAATTTATGCAAATTGATTTACAATAACGTTTTGAGAGAAGCAGATAGAACAAACTTCGGAACAGCACTTATACTAAGCTTTAAAAGTCATTATTTTGTCGAAAGATGAAAATAAAAAAAGCTGTATCGTCAGTAGTCCGTAGTTCATGTATACTTTTAAAAAGTGCTTTAAGTGTCATCTCAAACGTTATTCAGTTTAAATTGTAGTTTCATATTCCATGTAAACTAAAGTGTATTCGGTTCAAATTACAACTTATCACAGGCGTCACAACACTGATAACCTATGCACTTATCAGAGGGGGCAAGCTCTTTATAACTACGATTATCAAGATTTACACTTTAAATAACTACAAGGGACTGCAGTAATAGAAAATATTTGCACACCATTCAAAAGATTTTTTTTTAAACTTACTATAAATTCGCACGTCATGAGGAATTTGAGATTTATCGTCACGAGTTCTATAAAATGGCAAAAATTCAGAGAAAACGAAGTATACTGTATATAAAGGCAGCTGAAGCTCATTTCCAGGAACAATAAATAGTTACACTCAATGAAAATTTCGCCATATGCTAAGCCCAGGTCTTATGCTCAATGCAATTATCTTTAAATAATCTTCCAACCTTTAGTGGCATTCCAGAGTTGTTCCACCTTCACATGAAATCACTGGACATTTTGTTTGCGCATATAAGCCAGCAAAGTACCATTTTACCATTAGCATAAAACTAGGGAATCAAAGTATGCGAATTTTTATGCAAGTTTATTTTAATAAAAAGAAAATTACAATAAAAAGCACTCAAGTGGTCAGCACATTAAAAAAATTATAAAATACAAATTTAGTTTATTTAGGTTATGACAGCTTTAGAACTCATTGCGGTACCTTCTAGGATTAACTCCTGGAGGTATTCGATTCTTTTGACTTCTGCCGTAAAATGCCATTTGCTCAGGGCTTGCAAAATGTGGTCTGCTCAAGGGAGCTCCACCACTGCTCACACCAGTATGCATTTGTTCGTGGTAAGCCAATCCATGCATCTCTTCGTATGGATAGCCCTCTGGTCTGTAGTCAGCACGAAGAGGCTGTCTCGCCATATGGGCTTCTCTTTCTATGTCGGCTATATGTGGGGTATGTCCATTCGAATAGGTCTGGGCGTATGGTGGTTGGAAGTTGGCAAATCCTGGGCTATTGCTAATTATGTAATTTTCACCAGACGCTGCATACTGGTGATACATTAGCATTCCTTCTGTCCTTTGAGAAAATAAGTCATCACTTGCAGAGGGAGTGTTAATTTGCGAAAAGGCATTTATTTCGCCTTCGAACTTCTGATTTTGAGAAACAGAGATATCGAAATTTTCCAGTCCACTGTCTGAAGAGCTATCAGATTGCAGATTAGGACCTTCACTATGCACATTTCTTCTCTCTCTTGCTTGTGCGTGAGAAGATTCATCATTTTCTAAAGCGTCCGGACTGTCAATATCCACTTTTTTCTCTGGATCGCTTTGTTCATTCGATTTATCAAGGAAAACTTCCTTTGATCCCGAAGCTGGTTTCTCCTCTACATAAATACCACTAATTTTGAGAGCTCTTTGAGAATTTGTGGCACTCATCTGGCTTATAGGAGGCTGTACATCTGTAGATATTATTGGAACTGGAGACTCCAAATAGTAGCTTTGAATGCCATCTTGAGGGTCAATGTCATTTGGGTCATTTAGCAAACTTGGTGCATTAGGAAGTTCAACGGATGGATTATCCAGGTCATCTGATAAAGTATGGTATGAAGGAGGTGGAGTCACACTTCCAAAGAACCTTGGATGGCCATGTATGACGTCATCGCAACTGTAATCCGAGCATGGGACAGAATGATCTCTACTCTCTGGAATAATTTCAAAGCATTATAGACCCACTATCATGAGTAAATATAACCAGTTTGCACTGCCAATACATTCCAAAAACTGTCAAGTTAGAAATCTTGCAATTCGTTTATGTATAGAAATCAGTTGTTACATACCTCTGGAATTTCTTATGAAGTACAAGGATGCCGCAAGAGATAGCAAGAGCAAAATGAGGAGAGCTTTGCAATGTGGAGTCAATCTTTTCAAAGAACAAGGACTGCTCCATCTTTTTAGAGACATTGGCTTGAAGACACACGGGGAACTGCTTGTCAGAACCTTTCATTTGGTGAACAGAATAAATAAGTCCATTACAAAAATTTTATTTTTCATAAACTCAATCTTTCAAGGATATTTTTTTCTTACCATTTGATCTCTTACCATTTTTAAATTTTAATACCGAGTTTTAAATCTCACCTGTATGGGCGAGTCATAATCAAATTGCGTTGAAAATGCCATTCGAGGGCTGACGAAGCATGGAGTGGCTGGAGCCCTATGGCTGCTGTTACTACAAGAGAAAGAAAAATTTTAATGGAAGGATAATGGAAAGTTGCGGGTAGTAATTTTCTAATTAAAATTAAAATATGAATTCAATGTAGTTAACGCCTCCATAGACATTGCCCAAGGCATAAAAATAAAACTTTACTAATAAAACACAGATTTCAGTCGCAATTAGCCTAGTTAAGCTATAGGTAGTTTAAAATTCTTGGTTTTTCCCTCCAATTCCTTTATATCCTTAATTCCCTCCCCTTTTTTTCCCTCCTATCCCATTCTTAAAAAAAAAAAACCTGCCTA